>JAODAL010008179.1:0-119796 GCA_025379985.1 Phyllomedusa bahiana | reverse complement strand
CACCCAGAATATGGTTAGATGCTAGTTATAAACTATTTTGAGTGGAAAAACTATCTGTCTTACATCCCAGAAATTTTTAAAGTTTGAAATCGGTAAATTTTTCACATTTTTCACCATAATTTGATATTTTACAAATAAACAAGCATTTTTTTGGACCAAAATTTCTTTACTATCTTATAGCACAATGTGTAAACGAGAAAACAAATCTCTGAATCACATGGATAGGTTAAAGTGCAAAAAGTTATTCTCACATAAAGTGACACATGACAGATTTCAAAAATAGGGCTCTGTCAGAGAGGCCAAAACTGGCTCCGGCGGTAAGGGGTTAACAGCGGTCACCGTGCAGTATAGCTGACATACTAGTATTACTCAGCAGGTCGATATGATTACAGCGATACCCAATTTGTATTTTTTTTATTTGTTTTTACTGCTTTTACACAAAAAAACCTTTTTATTCAAAAAGGAAAACACGTTTTTACATCGCCATAGTCCTGAGAGCCCATAACTTTTTTATTTTTTTTGTGTACGGAGCTGTGTATGGGCTTGTTTTTTGCGGGATGAGTTGACGTTTTTTTGGGTATCATTTTTGGGGGACCAGACTATTTGATCAGTTTTAAATTTCCGTTTTTTGGAAGGCAGGGTGAAGAAAATACTGCAATCCTAGTAGTGTTTTTTTATTTTATTTTTCACAGCACTCACCGTGCAGTATCCATGACCATTTTGCTTTACTCTCAGGGTCGATAAAGATTACGGTGTACCCTATTTTATATAGTTTTTTTTGAATTTGGAAGCACTTTAAAAAAAAAAAAAAAGTGTTTTTTATTGTGTTAAATAATATTTATGCATCGCTGTCTTCTGAGAGCCCAAACTTTTTTTATTTTTCCGTATACAGCGACGTGTTAGGAATTTTTTTTTGCGGGATGAACTGACGTCTTAAATGGTACAACTTTGGCATTTTTATGAGTTTTTGATCGCTTTTTATTCCATTTTATGTGCTGCAGGATGCACAAAAATCGCAATTCTGTGACTGTTTTTTGTTTTTGTTTTTTACGGCGTTTACCATACGGGTTAATTAACGTGACAGATTTATAGGGTGTATCGTTACGCACGCGGCCGATACCAAATATGGGTACTTTTATTTTTTTATGATCTTTTTTGTGGCGATTTGGCGTTTGTAAAGGGGAAAAGGGCAGTGTATGTGTTTTAATTTTATTTTTTGTTTGTGTTTTACTTCTTTTACTTTTTTTTTTTACTTTTTCACATTTTTTTAATTTTCCCCAGTGAGGATTTGTAACAGCAAATCCCCACTGGGGAAATGCAATCATTAGATTGCTGTTTGAAGAGGCGACCTATGCACAGCGTTACTGCTGTGCATAGGTCCCATGGCAACTAGTGACACCATGCCCCACAATGCATTGTGGGCATGGTGACATCACCAGACTACCCGGATGCATTCAGACACCATCCGGGGAGTCTGGTAGGAGACGGGCGAGCGGCATCTTGGCCGCTTGCCTCGCCGATGTAGGGAGAGGGAGCTCATCCTCCTGCCTGCGGCATCATTATCGCGGCCCATGACAGGCTGCGGTAATGATGCGTTTTTCACCCGCCGGCTGGAGCTCACTCCGGCCGGGGGTGAATGGGGCATGAAAGCCAGGGGGTAATTTACCGCGGTTCCATGTTTACGATCGCGCGCGGCTCGGCCCGCAAGCCCCCGCGGAAACGCCAGGGCGTATGCATACGTCCATTTGCGGGGAAATCACTTCCCCTTTGGACGTATGCATACGCCCAATGTCGGAAGGGGTTAATAAACACTCCCTGACACCAGCCCTCGTTGACCAGTTCATTGAAGAAATGGATCCAATGCTGGTCCGACATAGTCCAACTAATCCAACGTTGTCCAAAGGAGGGAACCTACAGAAAAATAGAAACACTAAAAAATAAATGATTAGTACTAAACTCCATCCCCTGCACCCCCTGAAAATCATGAATGTGGCTGATCTACTGTGGGTGCAAGGGATGAGATCAGGCTACACCATATAATCCTGCCAAAGCTGCAGCACAAGCTACAGGGAGATAGTCCTCTGTCTCCCCCAGAAGATTGTGCCTGTAAGTTATACAAACCTGTACCTCCTCTCCAGTCCCTCACCCACCATTGTGTTATGTGGCTTAGTGCCAACACAAATCCCAGCCCCTACCTATCGACCTTGTGGAAGAAATTAAATTAGTTGCCATTACTTAAATATAGGTTTGCTCAACATACAGCCATCTTGCATTTTTTTTGTTTTAAAAAACGTGTTTTAAAAACAAGATATATTTTTATCAAGAGAGGATGTAATGAGTCTTTAAGGGGCAACTTATGAACGGGCGGGCCCCAGATACCGACTCTTTTGCCCGATAACAGGGCACCCCCGTTCATTCTTTTTAAATTAGGCGGGGGCGCATAGATCCATAGCAAACTACATATTTGTAGTGCCTAAGCTTTTTTTTTGGCATTTACAGCTGGTACAGGTAGATCACTTTCAAAGTGGTACAACTGATGCAGAAATGTTGGCAGAGCGCTGGAATGCACCTGATATATGACGCGCAGTAGAGCGGGCTCATAAGTCAGGCGCATTTTATGCCTTTTTTATGCAGATGAAATTTGGCGTTAACATGACAAATTTCATGCATGTCGCCCAAGATGTCTACTTTCATTTCCTCAATCTAAAATCTAGACCGTGATCTCATGAATATGTTAAAAGCTATAAAAGTAAACAAACAAGTTATTTTAAAAGCTTAACTAAAAATCATGTGAGGTGCTATATTGCTTTTTTATTTTTTCGCTGTTTTTAAGAAATTTTTTGCCAAATATAAATCTGATTGATCAGTGACATTTTGTCAGCTAATTAACATTTCAGATATTTCATTGATATTAGAAGGTAAGGGTTGTATCCCAGGTTTCTGTCAATAAAAACAGCTGCCAGAGAGGTCACAAACTGAAGGAGGCTTGAGTAAGCCAACACCAATGGTTCTGTCTTGTGTCTCTTCCCCCTTGGTGGGTTTGAATGGGAAAAAAGGGAAGGTTTCATCCCCTTAGGGTTGTTCCCCCACGACGTTTTTTTGATCCCTTTTTTTTGGATCCCAAAACGGATCTAACAATTTTCGTGTGATTAAAAATTCTTTTAATGGGGAAAAGCTATCGCGTTCACATGAGTGATCGCCGATCGTTTAGCGATCCGTTTTAAGAATTGACGTGTCAATTCTTCTTGATTTTTCGCAAAGAAATCCCCATAGGGAAAAAAGGGTCGCTTTTGGCATCCCGAAAGTGGATCCAAAAGCGCAGATACTTTTTGGGTGCGTTTTGGATCCCCTTTCTTTCCAAAAAAACCAAACCGAAAACGTATTGGGTTTAAATTTAAATATAAAATTTTAAATTTTATGTTTGGGTTATATTTGTTTTTAAAATGTATATAAATATATATTTATATAAATTATATAAAAGTATATATTATATATAAAATATATTTTGATAGAATTTCTATATAATATAAATGTTTAGATATTAAAAAGTATATAATGTATATAAATTAATTTTATTAAATGAAAATTTAATTATATAGTATATAAATATTTTTATTTCAAATATTTATTTTATAAATGATTTAGTTTATAAATGTTTTTATAATTAATTTACTTTGGGGGGGTTTGAAAACTTTTGGGTTGATTTAAAAAAAAAAAATAGGGGGGGGGGGGGTTCCCTAAAATATAGGTGTATGTACAGTTGATTTAAAAGGAAAAAAAAGAGTTTTTTTCTTGGTCATTGATAGGTTATATTATATTTAAATTCTTTTTAGGGTTGTTTTTAAATAAAGATTGAAAAAGGGATCCGAAAAAACGATGCAAAACGCATCCAATACGCATCCAAAAAAGGATCACTGTTGTTTTTTCTAACCCGCTTTTTTGGATGCAGTTTGAAATCCATTTTCGCAGGTTAAAAAGGGGATCCAAAAAACGTCGTGTGAACAACCCCCAAAAGGGGAAAACTTCATAATCAATAATTAAAACCCCCAAAGGCCCATGGAGATTGGACTCTTATTGGAAAATTGTTGTGATCCCGGAAACGAGCCCTCATAAAAACTGTTTTTGCAAAAATTTAAAAATGAATGCATCTAATTTATTTTTTTTCCCTTAAAATACCCCCCCATTTCCCCTAACCTCATTCCCCCCCACCCCTCACACCCCCCTGTCCCTCACCTCATGATCACTCCATGCAAAGGAAAGGAGGGGGCATTAGCCCTTCTTGCCTAGGGCACCACAGTATCTATCTATTCTACATCTATATACATTAAAACCACAGGAAAAGGGACTCGCTAGGGCAGTAAAGGGCAGGATGCCGGGTTGGGGCCCGGCCCAAATTCTGTGAAGAAATTCTGTTGGGGGGTATAAAATGTCTAAAGATAAAGTAAAATCCCTTTGGGGGGCTTAAAGACGGAAATCCGTCATTATTTTATGAGGCGGTTAGTAGTAAAAAATTTTATGGGAGGGCCTTTTGGGAAATTTTAGACTCGTGTTGTGTTATTAGGCCACGCCCCTATTCTAAGCTTGTTACTCAGGATTCCAAGCTTGTATGATGCGTCAAGCCCCCCAGTTGTTATTTTTATCTCCACACCCATATATCTATCCTATGATTGTAAGATTGGCTTAGATGTATCAGAGGAGTCGCGTTTGATTCTGTGCAGTTTAGCGTTTTTGTTTATTTTTACCATTTATCTAGTCTGTTTTCAATCCGTCCTCAGGGCCACCAACAGGTCATGTTTTCGGGTCTCCCCCAGAAAAAGCATGAAATAAAATTATATCACCTGTGCAATACTGAGGAAATACTAAAACTTGGCCCGTTGGTGGGCTTGGGATGGAGTTGAGAAACATGATCTAGCTAACCTATGCATAAAGCTCTATGGTGCAATTCAGTAAGTGTATCTTTATCCACCGACTCTGGGAAAATGATCAGGAATCCACCATTACAACAACCAGCACATACAATAGTTGAAAACCCGTCAAAATGAAAAACACCAAAGACGGAAAAACCTGAGAACCTCATTCTATTTAAGTATTTTCTGATGCACGAAGGTCATCAGCCGTTGCGGCCCTGATGGAAATAAAAGGGGAATATTACCTCCCGGACGCTGTTTTCGTCCTGCGGGCCCTCCCTATGATCTCGCCTGTGCTGTGAATGTTCATACCTTATGAGAAAGGGGCAGCCGATAAAGGCCAAACGTGTCATGTGCCCTTGGTGATCGGTGCACCCGTCCCCTAAGGGTTTAACTTCACAGCAAGGCGAGATCCAGGGACGGCCGCAGTGACAGAAAAAGAGCGGGCCCGGAGGAAGATTTTTCCTTTTATTTTCATATGGCGCGACGGGCTGATGACCTTTTAGCATCAAAAACCCCTTTTTTGAAGTCCATCAGCCGCCATTTTTTGTCTTTCAGGAAACAAAACCAGCTCGTGTTATTTCTGTTTTTTTGGTACTATGATGAAACAGAAAAAACGGAAATAATGCAGATGTGAACCCGGCCTAAACGGCACAGTCTCAAATATCATGAGATTAGATACACTGGTCACAAAGAATCACACATGATAGATACGCTAAACCCAAGCTAATCTCTTATTTGATAGACACTGATGCCACCTAATGGATCCCACTGACTATAATGGGCCGTTCACACAGCATTTTTGGATCCGATTTTGGATCTGTGTTGGAGCCGAAAATCGCATCCCAAAACGCTGCAGCAATCGGGTCCAACATGTATCCAGCACGCAGCTGTGTGTTTGGATGCAGCAGGATCGCACCCTACACTTTACTATAGGGCTCCTGCTGTGTCTTTCGGACCAAGAATTGACATGTCAATTCTTGGAACAGACAAAAGATGGATCCGAAAGACACAATGAGGCATGCATCAGTGATCACTCATGTGAACGCCAATGCATGTTTCATAATAAAACCAATGTAAATCACATTGCTATTTATTAGATACGTGTTTGGGTCCACTGGGGTCCGACAGACAGATCCAAACACATATCTAAAAGCGTATGTTCACACGAACTCAACAGGCTATGTGAACAGGGCTTATTCTGGGACATATTTCAGTCAGTAATTTGCGCCGTACTGCGCGAATTACGGGCTGAAATACGTCCCAGCCATTATGGTAATCCACAGTTCTCATAATGAACTGTGGATTACCGCTCCTCTCCCAGCTCGGACAATACGGCGAGCGGGGAGAGAAGTAACGTCATTTATTCACGGCGAAATACGTCCCACAATTAAGCCGTGTGAACATAGCCTTAGAATCGTGGTGACCTCTGCTGTTTAGTCTAGCTGTGGGAGCGGGCAGTGACGGAGCGTCCTATGTTGCTCTCCTGGCGTCACTGCCATAAGAGCAGTCTGGTCCACCTGCAACACTTGCTGGCTTTCCCATCAAGAGTTCAGACTTGCCAAGTAAGCGCATACTGCTTGTGTGTCCTGAGGACACGCAGACAGCTAAATAAAGAGCACAGTCTGCCCGTCCGGGATAGCCCATGGAATCCAGGACTGTCTTGAAGGGGATGGATGGATGGAATGAATCCGGGACTGTCCTGAAGGATTCGGCTGGTTGGAAGGGACAGGCGGATATGCATACCTTCCAACCAGCCGGATCCTTCAGGATAGTCCAAGTCTTGTATATATAGATAGACTTGTATGTGTGTATAGTTATGTAGATTTGTATTTATGTATAGGTGTGTAGATATAGATTAAAATGCGTGTCTGTATGTGTGTGTGTGTATATATATATATATATATATATATATATATACAGTAGATGTGTATATATATAATGTGTATGTATGTGCATATCAGTGTGTGCCTGTGTTTGTCTGTATATAATTATTTTATATACTGTAAATAAAAAACACATATATACAAATACAGGCACACACATACACATTATACATATACACATCTACTGCATATATATATATCATAGTTGCCAACTTTTGAAAATGAAAAAGCAGGAGATCCCAGTAAGCGGCTCGCTTAGCGCGCCGCGGCAAAAATTTGCATGGACACGCCCATCTTGTCGGTATGCCACGCCCCTTCAAAAAGCCACACCCACTCCACCTAACTGCATAACGGCTTTGGAAGCCAGGTAGATGCCCTTATAGCCAGGTAGTAACCCCCCATAACCAGGTAGTGCCCCTTACAGGCCGGGAGATGCCCCCTTGTAGCCAAGTAGATGCCCCCTCTGTAGCCAGGTAGAGCCAAATTTGTAGCCAGGTAGATGCCCCCATTGTTAGCCAGGTAGGTGCCCCCATTGTTAGCCAGGTAGTGCCCCCATCTGTTAGCCAGGTAGTGCCCCCATCTGTTAGCCAGGTAGTGCCCCATTGGTTGCCAGGTAGTGCCCCCATTGGTGCCAGGTAGTGCCCCCATTGTTAGCCAGGTAGGTGCCCCCATTGTTAGCCAGGTAGTGCCCCCATCTGTTAGCCAGGTAGTGCCCCCATCTGTTAGCCAGGTAGTGCCCCCATTGTTTGCCAGGTAGATGTCCCCTCTGTTGCCAGGTAGTGCCCCCATTGTTAGCCAGGTAGTGCCCCATTGTTTGCCAGGTAGTGCCCCATTGTTTGCCAGGTAGTGCCCCCATCTGTTAGCCAGGTAGTGCCCCCATCTGTTAGCCAGGTAGTGCCCCCATTGGTTGCCAGGTATGTCCCCCATTGGTTGCCAGGTTGGTGGCCCCCATTGTTAGACAGGTAGGTCCCCCATTGTTAGCCAGGTAGTGCCCCATCTGTTAGCCAGGTAGTGCCCCCATTGGTTGCCAGGTAGTGCCCCCATTGGTTGCCAGGTAGTGCCCCCATTGTTAGCCAAGTAGTGCCCCCATCGTTAGCCAGGTAGTGCCCCCCATCTGTTAGCCAGGTAGTGCCCCCATCTGTTAGCCAGGTAGTGCCCCCATTGTTGCCAGGTAGATGTCCCCTCTGTTGCCAGGTAGTGCCCCCATTGTTTGCCAGGTAGATGTCCCCTTTGTTGCCAGGTAGTGCCCCCATTGTTGTCAGGTAGTGCCCCCTTTGTTGCCAGGTGATGCCCCCATTGTTGCCAGGTAGTTGCCCTCTCTGTTAGCCAGGTAGAGCCCCCTAAAGCTAATAAAAATAAAATAATAAAATCCACTTACCTCCCCAGGCTCCTGCAGCGCGGCCGCTCCGTACGATCTCCTCAGCGGCGCAGGGGGGACGTGAGAGCAGCCGCGCGTCACTCCCCTGCAGCCGCGCGTCACTTCCCCCTGCGCCGCTGACCCGTATGTGCGGCGCACACACCGGCGCCGTACATACAGGGGGAGGAGGGAGCGATCCCTCCTGCCTCCTCCCCGCACAGTGAGACCGCGGGCGGGTGAGCGGCTGCTGCGGCCGCTTCACCCGCCTGTAGGAGAGGTCCGGCGGCGCAAGAGTAGCGCGCCAGCGCTACTCTTAGCGCCGGGTAATTTAAAGGACCCCCGCCGCCTGCTGGCGGCGGGAGGAATCCCAACTCTCCCGGGAGGGCGGGGGGGGACCCCAAATAGGGGGGACCCCCCCGCAAAAACGGGGATTTTGGCATGTATGTTTTATATATTTTTCTAATACATACACTTTTTAATCCTATCACACCCAAAAAAAAAAAATCCCAAAACTACTAAAATACACACATACAAGTCATCTTAGTAAACATTAACTACACATTTTGAAAACCCTTTCCGTATGCATTTATTTTTCTCTCGTGCACTCACATTTTACCTTGTTCAACAGAGCCCCTTCAGTGACAGGTGTGTTGTGTGTGTGTGTGTGTGTGTGGTGTGTGTGGTTGTGTGTGTGTGTGTGTGGTGTGTGTGTGGTGTGTTGTGTTGTGTGTGTGTGTGTGTGGGTGGGGGGGGGGCGGTCAGGTGTGTGCTTGTGCTGTATGGAGTGGGGGGGGGGTCCGAAACCCAGCACTGTACACAGAGTCTGCTCTATCTCCCTGTAGGGGGAAAGCTCTGCTTCCGTCACCCCTTTTTACAAAAGAAGACAGAGGAACCTGAGCTAAAAAGGGTCGCCCCCTGCCCCCGGGTTTCTGAACTAAGCGCAAGTGAGGGAGGGTAAATTTCAGAGCAGGACGCTGGGAGACGAACTAGGAGGCTCCTCCGATCAGCAGCAGTTCACCCCGCCGTCCCCACTGAAGCTCAGTGAGTAACCAGTATTTCACGGGTTTCTCCCTTCCCCGCAGTCTGTCCCGGGATTATGGGAGTGTGACGTCACACGGCAGGGCATGCGGGGGCTTCGGCTTGAAGCGGGAGAACGGACACAATGTGACTTTTAAACTGGAAATGGTCATTTTTTTAAAAGTTTCTAATTAAATATTTTATTGTTTTTTTAAACGTTCAAGTGTATAAATAAAAAAAAAGTGATAGGTACTATTTAAAGCCCCCCTCCAGCCGTGTGGAGCCCCGCACAAAGGCCCCCCCCCCCCCCCCCCCCACCCATTGGGGCCATGAAGTCATCTGGCAGTCCGGACGGGAAAGGGAGAAAAAAAAGAAAACTAAATGATGGAAAAGATGTCCCTTTGGGGTCACTATATGAAACAGGGATGCCTTGTATTACCATATGGGGTCATATAGGGGGAAAAATATTGGTCTTGGGTAATGGTTTTTTCAGTAACATATGTGAAAAATTTCAGTCTCTTTGGGGGAATATGTGGTGATATATAGGGTATTTTTTTGGTCTGTGTATATTGTTTTTATTTTGGGTTTGGGGGATATTGGTTTTCAGAAAATTATAGTGTAGAGAGGCGGCGATCATCTGGCGGTATTTGCTGGGCTTTGTATACCTACTGACCCGCACAGTATAGATAAACTGTGTGTTGTAAAATCCAACAAAAACTAAATCTAAAAACAATGGAGCAATTGCATTTTTTTCTGTGGCGGGTTTGCTGGGTGGGGTTGTTGGAGGGTTGGGATTGGGGTTGGTGGGGGTGGGGCTGACAGGGTGCGTGGTTTGGTATGGGGGGGGGGGGGGGGCATTTAACTCTATGGGCCCCGAAATTTTGATGGCGGCTCTGACCTGGGTACTTATTATATTCTACCTATTTATCTTTCTACCTATCTCATATTATTTTTTTGTGGGTTTACATTTTTCTTTTCCATATCTATCTAAAATTTCGATTATTTTATATCTACTATTTTATAACAGTCTTTTTTTTAAACAAAAAGAGTGACATGCACAAAGGGATTTACACCCTCTTCCCTATAAAGTTTAAAATTTAATCAAATCTGTCATAAAAAAAAACATTTTAACCCACTCCTGACATTGGACATACTCATATATCTTATGTGGAAAGGTATATTAGTATGTACAGGAGATCGTGCAGGCTCTGCTTTTTTACCCTGGCCTTATCCCCTCGCAGGGGCCGGACCCTCCCGCTGGGGTGAATAACCCCTTAGATGCCGCGGTCAATCGCGACTGAGGCAGCTAAGGGGAAGACAGAGGGAGGGAAACTGCAAGGGAACTGCGGGTGCTGAGGCCTTTCTGCAACCTCGAAAACCTAGATGCCATTACTCCTGGCAGTGCCCCAGGTTTCGGGGCAAAAATTTATGACCCGTTACAATACATAGCAAAACTCATTGTTGTAACAGTGATCTAAAGATCAATGATTAATGTACCCTATTGGGAGCAGTGAGAAAAAGTGTGGACAAGTAAAAAAAAAAAAAAAAAAAAGAGTAAAGCACGAAATTTTTTTATAAAAACACACACTACCCTTTTGCCTTTACAAACCCCAATCGTATCAAAAAATAAATAAATAAAGTAGTTTTTTGGCCACCGTGTGGTAAAAACTATCTTAAAACATACATTATTTAAACCCCCGAAGAAAAAAAGTGTAAAAGTAAAGGAATAACTATAGAGATTTTTGTTCATCATTGTGAATAAGCAATATGGAAACTGCTGCACATCACATGCCATTAATGTGAGAAGTGAACGTCTGCTACGAAGGTGCGCGAGGGTGAACCAACACACTAGGGCAGGGCTATGAAGGGGGTGGAGAGCCCCACGCCAAAATGAACTAATTTTGGATACTAGACGGTGACCAAAAAATATTCAGTGAACCCTATGTTATAAGGCTCGAACAAGGATAGTCACTGCACCTCTGCTAACAAAGTTGCATTGGTAAAAAAGGGCTTCAATTTTCATGGCAGTATTGAAATTGGACCTCTGCTGTTTGGCAAATTGTTGTCTTTTCTGATGAGTCATGTTTTCTGATTGATCGAATAAATGGATGTTGTTGTGTCAAGCAAAAAACATCAAAGAACAAACATCCTGCAATTATTGCTGGAAGAACACAAGCTTATGGTGGCAGCGTTATGGTCACGGGGGAATTTTTTGGTGACATTCCTGGCACTCAATGTGGGAAAGGGAATTTCAAAACCCAAATTTGGGTAGAATCCATCTTTCAGATCATTTTTACCCCCCTGCGGATTTTCTTCCCTGGGGTGGATGGGACCTTTCCCGCAAAATAATTTCCTGGCTAGAAAAAGTCTATATTAGTTGGAAAGGGGTGACTAAGACTTCCAAAAACTACTTTTGGGCCCCCAATCCCCCGACTTCAAAGCATTAGCATTGGGATCCCCTGGATGGTGGCTTGGGGTCTTGGGCCCTACCAGTTTGGGTTCAGTCACTCCAGACACCTGTGACCACCTACCAGGGCTTAAGATCTTCCTGCCCCGCTGCTTTCTGTCGCCTGGCCCTTACTTTGCATATTTGTGTGGTAATAATGTGACTCGACTGTGTATTGTACTATATCATATCAATCTATTTTAAATTTACTCATATCATACCATAAGCATCTATACAATGATCCCTTTTATTTTTTTAACTGTCTCATATCCATATCTATGTATTATCTATAGTATATTTATGTATCTAACATTTACCTATATCACATATTTTTTATCTATCTAATACCATATGTATCTCTTTAACCATTTTACATTTACTTATATCAAACCATAAGTATCTATACCCTGTGTATGTATATGGTAGACTGGGACATGATGGAGTCTAAAGAATCTCTCACCCTTGATCCCCACAAGAAAGTATAGATTTTCCCGGTTGGATTTCTAGGTTTTTCGGCTTCCAGGGAAAAATCACTGATTTTGGCAGGAGCGAAATCTGAACCGAACTTGAAAAGATTGCCACCAGGAAAAATGACAGAAAGTGACAACTAAAAGGGGCCGGAAACATAGAATATTGGACCGGGTCAAAAAAACAGGTCTAGAACAATGAGGATAGGTTGAAGGGATAGACAAAAGCATAACTCAGAAACCAAGCCAAGGCCAGTGTCAAGAAATGTCCCAAAAGCAACCAGAGCCCCGCAAAGGGTGAGTTTATTACCCTTTGGGGGTAAGCCCGGGGGTCCCTTTCGTAAAGGCCTCAGATGGACATCATCTAGGTGCGACACATTGGGAGGTCTGCAGCCGGTACCAGGTTGGCCACTACTGCGGCAAGAGACATTGCTGCAGAGGATGGAGGTGAGTCACATTGCTAGGCAGCAGGAATAGAACAAGGGGAATGATATCCAGGTGACGGTGATGTACGGTGTTTCAGTGATAATAGTGAATTAAGGACGTTATTTATTGACAGTTTAGCCTCCACTAATGACTCCATATTTCAGTTCTGGTGACAGCAGCTGTATTTTTTGAAGACTCATGTAGCTGATGATGTCAAGCAGAAAAGTTCATTGACAAGTTGAAGTCAGATCAAAAATGAGATTCTCTATAAGTAGCCTTGAAAAGTCCACGATCCTTTGAAATGCATGAATATTATGTACAGGAGACAAAGCACTTCACTATAGGATGTGAATTTTACGCGTTCCCTGTCCTTTCTCTCATTATTAGTAACTTCTACATCTATGAAAAAGTTTGGGCCCCTATTATTAAAAACTTTTTGTTTAAATATTTGGGTATTTGCAACACCATTTCAATTTGTATTTAATAACTAATATGCGCTTTTGTGTTAGTACAATAAACCCCATTTCAATCCGGAATATTCTGTGCCCCTCAGTTATTTGATTTCAAATTGAAAGGTGTTCAAATACCCAAATTTTTAAACTAAAAAAGATTTTTGATTTAAAAGGGTCCCAAACTTTTTCATATGACTGTATTGTGCGATTATCATCTAACAATCTAAAAATCAAACTTTCTATCTATTATCTATTATTAAATCATATCTATTATCTTCTACTACTTCTATCATCTATCTCATATCTACTAAAATTTATTTTTATTTTCTTCTTCTTCTTCTATTTTACTATATCTTTTAATCTATTTATCTATTTAAATTTTTTTATTTTTTATATATATCATCTTATCGGGGCACAACAGCGGCCTCTCAATGCTTGCTGTGCCCTCCCAGGCCCCTTGCGGTACCCCAGCACAGGACAAAGAACTACATTTTCTCTGTCCTCTACTTTTTCCGATTAAAAAGATTTGGCACCTTATGGTTGGGGGACTGTATGGCCAGCACTGCCATGGTGGGTACTGTTATGGTGGGCACTGCATGCAGTGCCAGATTGGGACTAAGAAGCCGCCCTGGCACAAAACCCCCACCAGCCCACATACAATATACACCTACACATTTTCCATCAGCCACTTTCCAAAATAAACAACCCTAGCAAGAAAGAAAAATGGGGAACCAAATCCTTATCACAGGGGGGGAGCGGTATCACTCATTTATTCAGGACAAGTGTACCTCCAGTAAATAAACCAAATTTTAAACCTAAAATATCGCCATGTAGTCAATATTGCCATGTAGTCCCCAACTAGCGTCAGTCACCGCAATCCCCAAATTTAAGTAAAAGGAGGTATATGGGGCCCCCCGGAGGTAGGTAGGTGGGTTAATATGGCCCCCCTATTTAATAGAAAGTTTGGGTTTTTTTAAGTCCCCATTATATCCCCCCAAAAAATCTTATATTTTTCCTACCCTCCAGAATAAAAATATTTACATCCTTTAATAATTTGTTATAAAGCCCCCTTTAATTAAGTAGGGGGTATAAAAAGCCCAAACGGTAAATTTGTATAAAGGCCCACCACTAATATACAGGTCCCCTTAGGAAGGAAGATCTAAACGTCTCACATTAAATAGGTAGGTAGATACAGTAGGCCCCGCAATAAGTAGGTGTATAGGCCATTAAGAAAGTAAGTAGGTATATAAGCCACCCATTAAGTAGGAAATCAGATACATACGTCCCCCAGTAAGTAAATGGATATGTAGCCTCAGTGGGTAGGTAAGTATGAAGGCCCATCATTACTTAAAGATAGGGATAGATAGATAGATAGATAGATAGATAGATAGATAGATAGATAGATAGATATGAAAAGGTTTAAAATACTTTAGATAAAGATGGGTAAATGGGATGGATAAAAATAATCGATAGATAAAATAGTGGGTTGAAACCAGAATTTTACATACTCAATATAAACCCCCTTCCATCTGCAGTTTTTCTCACTATCTGACTTTAAATTTCAAAATAAACCTTCCCCCTTTTAGGTCATTTTGGGAAACCACAACTTTTTAATATTTCCCAAAATTCCCAGAAAAATAAAGAGAGAAAATTTTTTTAAGGCTTTTTTAATTACTTTCTGCAAATTAAAATTTTTCCATACATTTCATTGGGTATTTGGTTACACTCCCCCTTAAAACCGTATAAATTTGGGGGGTAAAACATTTCAGATTCCTTTCCACAAGCTTCTCAAAATTATTTTTGGTGGGGAATTTGGCTCATTCCCCCGGGACAGAACTGGTGAACTGAGCCAAATGTTTGGGGGGTCCTTGCTTCACCTCCCTTTTCAGCTTTCCCCAAATAATTTTTTCAATGGGAATTGAGATCGGGGCTTTGTGATGGCCATTTCCAAACATTGACTTGGTTTTTTCCCTTAAAGGGCCACATTGTAACTTTTTGGCAGTATGCTTCGGGCCCATTGCCCCTTTTTTGGAAGACCCTTTTCCAAACCCAATTTTTAATGTCCGGGCTGATTTTTCCTTGAGATTTTTGTTTTCAGTATTCCCCAATAATCTTTTTTTCCCATGATGCCATCTTTTTGTGAAGTCCCACCAACCCCTCCTGCACCCAAAAAACTTCCACAACATGATGCGCCCCCCCCCAGTGTTTCAAAAGTTGGGATGGTTTCTTAGGCTTTCCCCAAGCTTCCCCCTTTTTTTCCCCCACACGTAACGATGATCATTATGGCCGACATTTTCGTTTTTTAAAGTTTCGCCCAGACCACGGGAAATGGCCCAAAAATGTGGGGGTCTTTTTTCCTGTGCTTTTGGGCAAAAAATTAAATCGGGCTTTCATATTTTTTTTTTGCAGCAAGGGCTTTTTCCCTGGCAAGGCCCTTTTCGCCCATTTGATACAGAAATTTTGTGTCACTGAGGATAAATACACAATCTTACCAGCTTCCGCCAAAATTTTCAAAAAGGTTTTTGCTTTTTTTTTTGGTTTAATATGCACATGCCCATACCAAAGAAACTTTTCTCTGAGACACAAAACCCCTGTCTCCTTTCTGAGCACTATATAGCGGGACTTCCCATCTTTTTTTTATTTGCATAAAATTGGGTTTTGTACGGGGGAAAAACGGGGCCCCTTTCCCAAAAATTTTAAAATTCATCCAAAATAAATTGATCCAGACTTTGAAAAGCCCCAAAATTCCCCTTCCGAAAATTTTGGGGCTGTTTTTTCTTTAATTTTTCCAAATGATGTTACACACATAAGCAGGGGTTTTCCCTGGTATGAAAAAAAAAATACATCCACAGGTGTATCTTTTAATTAGCTCAAATTTTTGCTAAATAAAATCAAATGTCCCAAAGAAATGACATCACAAAGGGCTTTTCCCAAAATTGTTTAAAGGCGAGTAATCCAGTAAAAATGCAAACTTTTGATTTTTTGGAAAGTAATAAATATCCCTTAAAAAAAATCTCAAATTTTTGGCAAAAACAAATCTTTTTGGTTCCTAATTGACCAAAAAGGGGGTTGGGTTTTTTATTCTAAAAAAAATTTCATGCCCAGATATTTAAAAAAAACATCATTGTAAAACAGGGGCTTTGGCTGGGGTGTTACTTTTTGCTCAAAAGGGCTGGGTTCACAAAAAAATTTTTTCCCCCAACCCCAAAATTTTGAACTGCGACTGGTTTTTTTACAGAGAAAAACTTTTGTTCCTGCCAAATTTCTTTCATATTCCACATAGATCTTTGTCCCCTCACCTCAGCATCACTGTACAATGAAAATCAGCCCTGACAAAATTTTCTTTTTCAAAATCCTCACCTATGAGGACAATGTAAAAGCCTTATAAATAACAGTCCACCAAAAAATACACCTATACATTTTAGCAAATAACCAGACGCAGGGCCCTTCCTTGGGGCGGGCAAGACGGGGGAGTCCCCTGGGCCCCCTTAAACCCGGGGGCGCTGGAGAAAGGGGTCTCCCTCCCCCTACCCTCATTGACAGGCAGCGTAGTCTTCGGGAAATCAGGCTTTCACAAACGTCTGTTTCCAGCTTTTCCCCTTTTTTAAAAATGGGCCCTTTTAAAGGTGAGGGAGCACGTCGAAGGCAGCTCCAACCCCGAATAGGACGCTGTATTTTTTTCAGGGATCCCAAACTCCTGCCCTTTTTTTATAAGAGAGGGCTGAAACCTCCCCGAAGCCGCTTGGGGGGGCAGGCTTCCTTTACAAACCCAAACACATTCCCCCCCCCCCCCCCCCCCTCCCCATGTGAAGAGAAGCAGTGTCCTCCGCGCTGCCGAACCCCAGACAGAAACCTCTTTATACTTGATACTGCTGCACAAGGGGATTAAAACAAACACAGGAAATTTTTGCTGAGTTTTTGCCAATTTTCCCAAAATTTTTTACTACAGCCCCACGGGGACTGCAAAACCCCCCCCCCCATTTTGTTTTTTTTCCATATCCTAAAAACCCCTTTTAAGTCTGTACTTTTTCCTTTTGGCTGCACCAAACCCCCCTCAATCTTCTACTATAATGGTAGCAGGCATATCATGATGGTGATTTAGTGCTGCAAAATATAGTTGCAGGCACACATACCTCCCAAGTGTCCCTATTTTGGAGGGACAGGCCCTATTTTTAACCCTTGTCCCTCTGTCCCTATTAGCTCTATAAATGTCCCTCTTTTTCATATGGGAAATAGATTAGCATCAATAATCTTGCTTTAAAAAGTATCTGATTGCTTCCTCGCTGTATATTACATAACAACTTACTTAATATTTCATTATTGGATACAATGCAATCCTGAAAATGTCTCCCTTTTTGGCTATCTAAAAAGTTGGCATGTCTGTGTTTGGCGTGGTTAGAGGTGTGTCTTAGTGTGATGTCATATGTTTGGGTGTGGTTGGAGGCGTGGCCTGATGTGTCCCTCTTTGCAATCTCTAAAAGTTGAGGTATGGGCACATGATGTGGGGATCTTAGTAAAGCACAGTAGGTGTAGTACTTACTGTACTGTGCTGTACTAAACCCCCACCATCATCACCAACACGGTATAACAAGTAGATCAGCAAACAGATCGTGAGGGGGTTATAGTGCAGCAAAGTAGGCACATGGTGTGGGTTGCTTAATGAAGCTCAGTAGGCATGATACTTTACTTACTGTACTGTCCTAATCCCCTCTGATCAGCAGCACAGTACAGCAGAATGTAAAAGGCTGTGCACATCTAATATATACTTTGAAAACGTAAGCATAGGTGCACACTGAAAGGCAATGACATACATCTAATACTTAGTCTTTAGTGTGCCACTGATTTATGTATTAGATGCACAGTACAGCAGATCAGGAGGAGGATTTAGTGCAGCACAGTGTAATAGCTTATATACTGTGCTGCAGGACTCAGACAAGGTATACTAGTGCCCCAGGCAAACAAGGTATAGGGCGCGACCCAGTAGAAAATTCAGCCCACTCCATACCTCCCTGCTGTCTGGGAAGAAGTAGCTCTCTAGACAGTCATCTACTTTCGCTTACCCCTCGTCTCGTCTCTGCTGGGCTACACTAAACCCCCTAAGCATCTGCCAGATCTTACATCTGCTAGCAGACAGGAAGGAATTAGTGCAGTACAGTACGGTAAAGTCTTGAGAAATATACACAAAAAAGTATAAAACAAAAATATCCGTTTATCGTATGAAAAAAGTGCAATAAAAAATAAACCTAATTGCTTTTTCCCCACCGATAAAGGTCTAAACTATTAGTCACCACATTTATAAACAGCGGGAGAATGAAAAAAACAAAACAATACTCAAATGAGGTTTTTTGTTCATCTCGCTTCCAAAAAAGATAAATGGAATACAGTTACCAAAAAGCTGTATGTACCCAAAGCAGTACCAATACAATTACAGTAAAACCTACAAAATCAAGCCTTCACACAGGCCTTTAGATGGAAAAATATATAGATTATGGCTCTTTTTTAATAATAGCAAAATATAACAAACCATTTAACTTTGGTTTCGCCTTAGTTGTACTGACCCAGAAAATAAAATTATCATATTTATGCTGTACACTGAAGTCCATAAAAATGAAACCTAAAAACAATGGCAGAGCAGCATATTTTTCTGCTTAAAACTGCCTAAAACTTTTAATTGGTTTTTCAAAACATTATGCAGTACCAAATTGAGGCCAGTAAAAATACTATTTGGCATTCAACAGCAAGCCTTCATGTGGAGAAGGGAAAGAGTCCAGTCAGAGAACACATCACTTGTGAGTCACTGGCTGTAATCGGTCACTTATCTGTCTGAAAGCGCCTGCTTACACTGGTATCTACCACTACATATGCAGTGTATTTTAGGAATATTGGTCTTTGTATAATAATGTTTGTTCAGAAACAGTATGGTGGTATTATTCAGTGACTATGTGTTGGTGATATGTGGTCATAGTGTTGTGGTATTTTTCAGCCACTATGTTGTGGTGAAATAAGGTCCTGGTGTGGTGGTATTCAGTTACTATGTGGTGGTGATATGTGGTCAGAGTGTTGCGCTATTATTCAGTCAGTATGTGGTGGTGATATGTGGTTATGATGTTGTGGTATTTATTCACTACGTGGTGGTATTATTCAGTCACTACGTCGTGGTGATATGTTGTTATGGTGTGGTGACATTTTGTTTTAGTGGGATTAATGGTAATATTAGCCTTTGGATTCTGGTTATGTACAGTAGTGTTAACTATTAATTAATAACTTTATACATAGAACTTTGTGTTATAGCTTTTTTGCACAACAAGTTAATGGGGGGGGGGGGGGGGGTATTTGTTCACCCCACCCTGGGTGCAATTTAGCCATAGGTGAAGGCCTGACCAGACGAATGATTGTTACTAAAAAAAACCTTTTTTATATATATTTATATATATACACATATAACTGTCTATATCTTTATCTCATATCCATTTATCTATCTGTCTATCTATCTCATATCTATCTGTCTGACTTTCTGTCTATTTATCTATCTACCTACTGATTATCTAACTATACCATATCTATCTATCTGTCTATCTAATATATCTATCTATCTATCTATCTATCTATCTATCTATCTATCTATCTAGCTATCTCATATCTATCTGTCTGACTTTCTGTCTATTTATCTATCTACTACACATACAGCCCTATTCCTTTCAGCTACACACAGGATGATCTTCAGAAGTAGACATTAGTATACGGCCTCCACTACGCATGAGATGTGATACGTATGCCTTTATCGATGGCACCAATACATTGTTACCATCTTGATCAGAAAAGGTTAACCATCGCCTATTTGCATCTGTCCACTTGTTGCATTTCTTGGTATATTTCCTGAGAGCCACTAGAACTGTTCATCCGTCTCTTCCACTACTTTGGCAGGATAATTAAATTTTTAGTGTGGAAAGTTTGACACCTTTGACGTTGATTTTTTTAACGCGATGTCTGAGCTTATGAGAAATGTATGAGGCATAACTATGTTGTCACACACGGCCGCGTAAAGAAGAAATTAGTTCAGTGTAAATTTAATTACAATGCATTAACTAATCTTCGGTCAGCCGACTGACAGCTCAGAATCACGGCGGTTTGCAGGGGCTATACATTATTTATCATCATTGGTATTGACCAACAAATAAAAGCTGTGTCCTGCCGGGGACTGGAGCGAGCGTTTAATTAGCTCATCTGATAAGAGCAGAATATACGGTGGTGAAAAGCTGGAGCTCAATTCACCCAATTACTGCAAATAAAAATTGATTAATATTAAAGGTTAATTAAAGTGAAATGATCAACGGCCACAAGACACACATGAAGACGTTTATGACTCGCTTTTATGGATCATCAAATTGAGGTCACCGAATGGTAAAGATTTGTCCCATAAGCCAATTAAAAATAGAGCTAAAGAAAATTCTGACCTAGTCACAGGGTCCTGTAGATAGAGATGTTGCCATCATGCTCCATGTAATCCTTACATTATATAGCAGCACATCCACAGTATGGATACAGTTTATACTGATGCTAAATTTCTTCATTGGCACTGCCATGATGTGATTTCAGCTGCTGATGGCTTCCCTTATTTCACCTTTGAAACCCACACCGTTTCAGTGCCCCAGCACTGTTCATCCGTCACATGATGCTGCAGCTGTACGAATAGCACCTGACCACTGAGCTAGTGACTAGCTGCAGCATCACGTGAGCAATGAAAGTGCTGTCAAGCAGCAGCCCTATCGCAGAACCAGCCGACCAGCAGACACTTATTAACCCCTTCCTGACATTTAACATAACATTACATTATGATCAGGAAGGGGTTCCCTGAAACTGTGTTTATTTACAGCAAAGTGATCGTGCGGGCTCAAAAATAGATACAGCTGATGCCCTTTAGTATTGGCCATGACCAGAGTTTACTCCGGTTGCGGCCGATTAACCCCTTAGTTGCTGCAGTCAATTGCGACTGCAGCAGCTAATGGAAAGACAGAAAGAGGAAGCTCGCTCTGTCTCCATCAGCACCCTACTGCGCGATCACTGGTGCCGATGGCTGCTATGATGACCCAGAAGCCTAACAAAGGCACAGCTGGCCATGGTGATTCACAGCTACAATACATAGAAGCGATCTACAAGTCCCATATGGGGACACGTAAAAAAAAAAAGGAAAAATCACACAAGTAAATAAATAAAATATGCACGCTCCCCTTTCCCTATTACAATTGCCAATTGCCCCAAAAGATCAAAAATAAAAAAGTACACATATTTGGTATCACCACGTGCGTAACATAATGGCAGAAATGTGATTTTAGTTCATCACGCTTCACATAAAATGGAATAAAAAGCGATCAAAATAACATATAAAGCCCAAAGCGGTACAAATGAAAAAGTCAGTTCATCCCGCAAAAAAAAAGCTCTGACACAGCTCCAAATATGAATAAAATGAAAAATGTTATGGCTACCAATATGCAGAGATGCATACACATTTTACACATTAAAAACATTTTTTGAAGTGCTAGAAGTTGGGTATCATTGTAATTGTGTTGCCCCACAGAGTAAAAAAAAAATCATGTCATCATGGTAAATTCTGTAAAAAATAAAAATGACTACCGGAATTGCTGTATTTTATTCACCCTGCCTCCTATAAAACAGATTAAAAGCAATCAAAAAGTTATGTGTCCACAAAATGATACTCATAAAAATGTTAACTCATCCCACAAAAAACAAGCCCCTTCATAGCTCCGTAGCAAAAAAATTAAGGCCTCGTTCACATGGCTTATTCGGGCGCGGATTGGAGCCCGACTGCGCGCCGGGTTTGGGCTGCAGTACGGCTCCAATCCGTCCCAGTCATTACGGAAATCCACAGCTCTCATAGAGAACAGTGGATTCCGTCTCTCCTCCCCGCTCGGCGAATCCACCGCGGGAGGAGAAAGTGACATGCACATTATTTACGGCGCGTACGCACCGTGGATAATGAAAGTCTATGGGGCCGGCGGGCAACGCCCCGCCGCGCCCCCCTCCCGCCCCTTATTCAAGCCGTAACTGCGGGCGAAATCCGTCCCGCAATAACGGCTTGAATAAGCCATATGAACACTGCCTTAAAAGGGTGTTTTTTTAAAATAAAAGTGTTATTGTATAGAAGCAGTAAAACATAAAAAAAATATGAAAATGTGGTATCGCTGTAATCATATCAACCTGCTGAGTGAAGCCTGCATGTCATTTATACCACATAGTGACGGTTTTAAAAATTAAAAAATACTACCAGGATTACTGTATTTTGTCCATCCTGCCTACCAAAAACCTTGAAAAAAGTGATCAAAGTATCATATGAACTCCATAATGATACCAATGAAAAAATCAACTTATCCCACAAAAAAATCCCTTCTACAGTTTCATATACAGAAAAATATAAAAGCTATGGCTGTCATAATAGGGCGATATTAAAACACATTTTTTTAAAATGCATAAAAACAAAAAACTAGGGTATATCAAATTAATTTTCTTGTAGTTGTGCCGACTGCACAGTAAAGTTATCCTGTCAATTATACCGCAAGGCGAATGCCGTAAAAATAAAACAAAGCCCCAAAAAACAATGGCAGAATCACTGTTTTTTTTTTATTTTTATTTTCACAGCCCAATGCTTAAATACCTATAGAACAATTGTTTGTCCAAAATGCACATAACACCTCTAGATGAATTCCTTGAGGGGTGGTGAGTTCAAAACGTTGTGACTTCTGGAAGGTTTCGCCTGTTCTGGTACTTTGAGAGCTTTGCAAATGCAACACGGCACTCAAATAGCGCTCCCTCCCTTGTATGCCCTGCCATGTGCCCAAACCGCAGTTTACACCCACATTTAGGGAACTACCGAACTTGGAAGAAATAGGGTGACACATTTTGGGTATTTTGTTCCAGGATTCCTTGTGAAAATAAAACATTTTCTGTTAAAACTGCATATTATTAGATTTTTTTTTTTCATTTTCACAGTCTAATGGTGAAAATCTATGAAAAATCCCTGCACCCCTGGATTTTAAGGGTTGTAGCTTTTAAAGGTATTTTTAGGGGTGTTTATTAGGTTTTAGCACCTTATGGTGTCTGTAAACCTGAAATGGCAACTAAAGAAAATTGTAACAAAAATGAGACCCCAGAGTCCAGTAGGTGCTCCTCCTATTCTGAGGCTAGTGGTTGAGCCAAATAGTGCACTACGGACACATTTGGAATATCTCTAAAAATGGCAGAATTGGGGGAAATCAGTGATAGGTTGCGATAACTTGGTAACATCTACCGTGTTCTAATGAATAATATATAATCTGAAAAAAAGTGAAATTTTGAAGCTTCACCTCTACTTTGATTTAATTCCTGTGAAACACCTAGAAAATAACACAATTCCTAAATACTGTTTCAAATACTTTAAGAGATGCAGTTTCTTAGATGGGGTCATTTATGGGGATATTTAACATAAAGGCCCCTCAATGCCACATCAGAATTGGACTGGTGCCTAAAAAATTTCTGTGTTGCAAATTTTCATGAAAATGTGAAAAACTGCTACTAAATTTCTAAGCCCCCTAATGTCATAAATAGTGTTGAGCGATTACGTTGGCTATCGACATCGAGCGATAGTCGATAGTCGGCCACCATCGATAAGGTTTTCGATAGTCGAAGTCGATCACTCCGATGACCATAAAAGTTATGGGGAAGCAACAAACACCTTCTTTTCTTACACCCAAACAGGGCTGGGGGAAGCTGGAATTAAACAGCCACAACAGTCAAATGGAAAAGGCCTTACATCTTGGGCCCAAACCTTAGGCTATAAAAGCACAGAAAAAAAGTCACAACCAATTCACTATCCATGTCTTGTACCAAACACCCTGACCTTAAACCTGCATACCCCCCAAAATTTTAAAAAGTTGCCAGAAGGCAGTATATTTGACCATCATTTTATTGAACTGGACATTGAATATCCTGCCCTGCAACGCAGCATGACCCTAAAAACCTGCATGACCACAGATTAAAAAGTGCGGAAAAAGGAGTCTTTGAACCACCTTTTAGTTGAACTGGACATCCCCTTCCCTGGACCGCAGCGTTAGGGACACATTAAAAACCGGGTCTGGAAACCTTAACCCCCAGATTAAAACGTAAGTTTGCCGGAAAAGGAGTCTTTACAACCACCATTTTTGTTGAACTGGACATTGACTAACTGTCCTGGACCCAGCATGCCCCTTAAACCTGTCTGACCACAGTTTAAAAAAGTGCCGGAAAAAGGAGTCTTTCAACCACCATTTTAGTTGAACTGGACATTAACTATACCTGTCCAGGGGACTTAAACGCTGACCCCAGATTTAATAAAAATGCCGGAAAAAGGAGTCTTTAAACCACATTTTAGTTGAACTGGACATTGAAGATCCTGTCCTGGAACGCAGATGACCTTAAACCTGTCGGGACCCCAAAATTAAAAAGGTGCCGGGAAAAAAAGGAGTCTTTCAACACCATTTTAGTTGAAACTGGACATTGACTATACCTGTCCTGGACCGCAGTATGACCATTAAACCTGTCTGACCCCAAGATTAAAAAATGCCGGAAAAAAAAGGGAGTCTTTCAACCACCATTTTAGTTGAACGGGGACATTGACTATAAATGACATGTGCCACAGCATGACCCAGGGCCGGAGGTCCAGTGGGTGCGGTGAGGCCCAGGCTGGCGTCGTCATCTTTAACACGCAGGTTAAAATGCCTGATGACGCAGCAACGAAAAACTGTCGTGCTAAAGCAGAGTGCGGAAGCGGAAGTTTGAGAACTCCACCCCTGCCTCAGTACACAGTCAAGACTGGGTAGGCTTGCCCTCCGTTTGAGTGCGGAAACCCAATTGAGCTTCATTGGGAAAATACTGGTGGTTAAAACGCTCCTGTTACCCAGGTGCCCTTTTTCTTGGCATTCTTTTTCTCATTTTACTCAACGTGCTGGAGGAAATGGTCTCTGTACTTTGTTCTCTGTCCGTGCTCCATACTCCATGTCCTCTGAATAACCTACATTGGTCAAGTTTTCTGTACCTTCCCTTTTTACAATTCGAGGAATTTTTTTAACAGCTATTTTGTACATGCAAGTTTTTTAGTAGTTTAATTTTCTAGAAAACACATTTTTAAAATAGGATGGAATCCCAACATGTCTTTGTTTCTCTTTTTTTTTAATTATATTAAATGGGTTGTCTCATTACAGGGATTCATAGCTATTTTAAAAGATCTTGCAAAAACAAGTCATTTTGCAATATGTGTCCATTTAACAGTGCCCTACCTATTCTGTTTCTGACAGCACCATCACCCTTGACCCAACTTTAACAATTGTGAAGAAAAAAAATGTCTGTTAGAAACAACATTTTTTATAAAGGACCTGTAGTTTTGTGCATGTCACAGCAAATGCCCCCAAAAATTCAAAACATGACCCATGAGCCACTTTTGACAATTGTGAAGAACAAATGTCTATTAGAAACAACATTTTTTAGAATGGCCCTGTTAGTATTGCTGCATTTCAAAGCAGCATGACCAAAAAATTATAAATATGACTTCTCAGCCATGTTAAAAATTGTGAGGGAAAAAATTTCACTTTAACCCACATTTCTGTTCCAAAGGACCAAAATTTTTGCTGTATCTCACAGCAAATGACCCCAAAAAATTATAAATGACTTTCAGCCACTGTTAAAAATTGTGAGGCAACATGCCCCCAAAAACCATTGACAATGCGAAAATTTTTAAAGACGAAGTGGAGTAAATGGAATATGGTTTTGTCATGAAACCTTGGTGTCTTTTACAGTTCCTCAAAAGCAAAACCACAAAATAACTGTTGGGAACTGAGAATAAAAATTGCAGTAAGAAATGTCATTTTTAAAAATAAGTTTTTCAAGAGGCCCTTTTTGTTTGGAGAGGAATGTGAAGTAGACAGCAAACTAATCGGTGACCTCGGCAATTGGGGCCACAACATCATCAGAGATCCTGCTGATTCTTTCTTGATAAAAGTCAAACCATCCACATTATCTGGGGAAAAGCCGAATGGTTTTCTGTAATGACTCCTCGGCCTGTGCTGAAAGGTTTCCGCTCAGTATGACGTGGCTGCTGGGCAGGACAACCCCTCTATGGCGTGGCGAGCCAGCTCGGGCCATTCTCCATTTTGGATCCCCAGAAGTCTATTGGGGTCGGAACACATACAAAAACATCGGTGTTGAGACGCAGATAGTCTGCACCATGACTTAAGTGGTTTTCTTGGGTTTTGGGATGTGTGCCCTGCATTGCATGCGTTGGTGAGGTGGTAAATAAAGATTGCAGAGGTAAACCCCCATTAGGCTTTCAAACACCTTGCCGGCTGCTGCTGCTACGGCTACTTGGCACTTACTGCTGTCACGTCGCGGGCTGTTCCACGTGACATTTGAAGAACGTGAAGCAGACGCAACAGTGTCTCCAGTTGATCAATCAGCAAGGTCTCCTTTTTTCCTGCATTTTACTCTCTATTTGGTGGGTGGAAGGAAAGTGCTGGTTTTGTTTTGTAAGGGGATCCAGGAGGGTGGCCACCCAGTAAACTGTTGTTCATTTTGATGGCCTTAATGGAGGATCATGTTGGGGGAAAATGGAGCATCCAAGAAACTCATGTGAGAGATGGAGCCTTGATTTCCCAACCCTCTGGGTCGAGGGGCACTAGCAAATGATTTTTCCCTCATCTTCTCCCCCGCCTCAAATTTGCGCCCCTTTTCCAAGGCAAGGGAGCCCGGTAACATCGGTGTTCTAGGAAATACCTCACTCCTTTCCGCTGCCCCCGGCACAGCTTCAAACGCCCTGCTTGCCTGAGATAAATGCCCCTGAGAGCTGATGCGCCACCTTGCACTAGCTCTGGACCCAAACCAAACTGCCTAATGAAGGACCGATAAAATTTTTAAAAAACTGTCGGGCTTGTGGATTTTGACGGAGAGAAAAGGCCTCCGGGGTCCGCTTTCTGGGGTCCATTTCCTCCGTCGCTGGCGGGCCTGTTGTTTCAGAGTGTCCAACGATCTTTCCCAGAACTAAGATTCCCCACAGCTCATGCTGACAGGGCATTGCCCGACTGACCATTTTGGTTGCTTCTTCAAAAATGGCAAGGATGGTGCAGAGCTCTTTAACCTGCTCCACTTGGTGGCTCAACACCCGAGGTCCGCACCCTGCTTGTCAGGGCCATGTTTCACTTCGTACTGGTAATGGCATTGCGTGCTGCCACAATCGCTGGAGATGTGGAGGGTGGAAAATTCCCAGCGTGTTGCCACGTCAACAATGAGAGGTTGACGGGGGGGCCCGACCCGACGCTGCAACGCAGCCAGGGGGGGACGAAGCAGGGTGCGAACGGGGGAGAAGGGGCGAATAACTCAGCAAGGCAGTCCAGCCCGGGTAGCTCTTTGGGAAATTTCTGGTACGACCAGGTTCATGACATGTGCCAGGCAAGGGATGTGCTCCAGCCTACCGATTTTAAAGGGCGGCCAGCAGATTTCGCAGTTATTCGCACACCCCCTTGCCTGGCACAAGGTTCTTGTCACCCAGCCAGCCGTCGGTTCGTTTGCGGAGACCCGTCCACAGCTCCTGACCTGTTGGGGACGGTCTCCAAGAAGATTAATTTAAAAACGGCTTGGTTTCTTTTGGCACGTGATCCCACCAGAGGCCCTTGGGGGGAAAGACCCCTGCACCATCCCTGGGTTTTTGAGAGCGTGCGCCGAGCCTGAGAGCACCGTCACCCCCAGAGACATCCACCCAGCTCACCCGTGAGCTGTCCAGAGTATAGGGCCCTTTGGGGCCGTCCCTTACTAGTCCATGTGCCCGGTGGCAGATGGCTTTTCCACCCACAGATGCAGGGCAACGCGCTTGAATTTTTTGATGACAGTGGCGGCCAGGGCAGGGACGGCTTTTCTGGGAAAGAAATGCCTGCTCGGCATCTGGGTTTTTGGGCTGGCAAGGGCCATGACGTTGCTGAACCCATGTGTGTCCACCAAGACGGAAAGGCAACATTTCCAAGGCCAAAAGCCTGGCAATGCCGACATTCAGGCTTTTGGCTTTGGGTGGTTTGGGTTTAAAGTGTTTCTTCTGCTCCCAAAAACCCGGAAGACAGAAGGCTGGCTGCTAGAACTGGCCGCTGTTTCGGCGTGCAGGTCGTCAAAAATGGCGGAAGGGAAGGGGTTAGGATGGGTCTTGGTGGTGCTGGTGGTACTTGGGGACCGGTGGAGGCTGAAGCGGAGGCTGATCCCTGATATGACTCTGAGAGACATGGGCAGCTGAGGAACGCTTGGTGGTGGCGGAGGAGGAGGAGGGGAGACAGAGGGTGTGGGCAGTGGTTGGAGGCCCCCGGGGTCGGTTGGCCTTTTTTGGCAAGTGTTCCCTCATTTCAACTCATGCATTCGCTGCATGTGACTAGACATGTTGGTGGTGGTTAACCATTAAGGTTCTTGCCTCTACTTATGCGTTTACGGCAAAGGCGGGCATTTTGACATCGTGGGTGAATCAGAGGGCTTGCTCAAGAAGGCCCAGGCTTGAGAGGTCCTGGGCCTTTTTGACGGCATAAGCGAGGAGCGGGGTTTGCGCTGACCCTGGTGGCGGAATCATTTTCAGCGGACTTCTGCGACCGCCCTCTCCCTTTTGTGGCGGGACCTATTGACATACCCCATCGTCTTCTCCTCGTTATGATGAAAGCGTCGCAAGCAAATTCTGCGGAAAAAGACCACGATGGATCGCAATGTCGTCATCATCATCTCATCAAACACAGGTGACTTGTCGTCCTGACTTTCTGCATCCAGAAGCTGCGGGCTACAAGCAGAGGGCTGCCCAAAAGGGGTTGCCGACCCCCCGGGACTTTTGCCGATTGACCGGGTTCCTTCTCCTCCTCTGATTGGGATCAGTAATGGGGTCAGAGCAGACTAAATCATCCTCTTGATCTTTTTAACATGCCTTCTGACCCCAACCGCATTTTGTCATCAAAGAGGTTTCAGACAATGGAAATTTTCCACAGTGGTGGGTAACGAGTTGACATTTGGGCTGCTTCATGTTGGACGGATGCTGATGATGCTGATGACGACATTTGTGGCCGTGACTGGGAGGACGAGGAGGTAAGACTGTGGATGCAGGGTTTCATTAACCAGAAGGACAGATTGGCCCACGCTGTTCGTTACTTAGATTCACAGGGCCCTTTACCAGCGATGGGCAGGCCTGACGGTTCCTGCAAACTGACGATCCCCTGGCATGCGTGTTGTGCCAGCACTGGAAGGAGCACCTTCCTCGTACCTCTACCTCCATGTGCTACCCCCCCTCTTTGCTCGCTTACCACCTGCATTTCGCTCCATGTTCAGAAATATAAAAATTTGAGAAGGTATGGAATAGTTTTGGAATGTCTCTTATTAAATGAGGTGAATTCACAGCTATTCTCAAATCCCTCTAATCAAAACCCAAAAATTTTGGATTTAAATTTAACTGCAAGGTGTTTTATCAACAAATCTGGACTGGGCAAAAGTGCAAAAAAACACTATTGTTATGTTTTCGTATAATACACCCGGGATTTTTTTTACCTTTCAATTCACTGTGGTGACTATAAAATTGTCCGTTTTCAGATTTACGTGCAAGCTGCGTCAATGAACAAAGCTGTAGTGCGCCAAAGTCAAAAAAAACACGTATCTGATATGTTTTCGTAATAATAAATGTATTTTTTGCACCTTTCAATTCACCTGTGGTGACTATAAAATTGCTGTTTTAAATTTAGTGCAAGCTGCGTCAATGAACAAAGCTTTTTTTTTTGCGGCCAAAGTCAAAAACACGTATCTGAAAAGTTTTTCGTATAATAATATTTTTTGGGACCTTTCAATTCACCTGTGGTGCTAAAAATTTGTGTTTTAGATTTAAATGCAAGTGGTCAATTAACAAAGCTGGCTGCGCCAAAGGGGAAAAAAACAGTATCTGAAATTTTTTCGGATAATAAAGTATTTTTGCACCTTTCAATTCACCGTGGGTGACTAAAAAATTGCAGGATTCAATTTAATGCAAGGTGGCTCTAATAACAAACTGATGGGCAAAGTGAAAAAAAAACACGTATCTGTAATGTATTCGGATAATAAAGGTTTTTTTTTGGCACCTATCAATTCACCTAGTGGTAAATACAAAATTGCTGGTATTCAAATTTAAATGCAAAGTTGGTCTAAACACAAAATCTGGGATGCGCAAAAGTGAAAAAAACAGTATCTGAATGTATTCGGTTTAATAAAAGGTATTTTTTGGCACCTTTCAATTCACCTGTTGGTGACTAAAAATTGCAGTTTTCATAAAGTGCAAGGCTGCTCAATGAACAAAGCTTGTAGGTGCGCCCAAAAGGGGAAAAAAAAACGTTCTGAATTATTCGGATTTAAGGTTTTTAAATGGTAATTTTTTTCAACTTATTTCAAATGTGGATGGAAATTAAAAAAAATTGTGTTAAAATAAATTTACGTGCAAGCTGCGTCAATGAACCTAAATTTTTCTGTTAAACGGCCCAAAGTCAAAAAAACCACGTTTATCTGTTATTGGTTTTCGTTTACCGGGGATTTTTGGAACCTATTTTTTAAAATTTTCTTTACTAAAAATTTCCTTTAAATTCTAAATTTAACTGCAAAGTAGAGGTTTTTATAAAAATTGGACTGTGGCCGCAGCCAAAGTGAAAAAAGGTAACGGGAAATGTTTTTGGATAAAAGAAGTATTTTTGGCCTCCATCAATCCCCATGGGTGACTAAAAATTCAAGTTATTTTACATTTGTGGGGCCAATAACAAAGCCGAAAAGGGCCCCAAAGTGAAAAAACTTACGTATCTTAAATTTGGATAATAAAATGGTTTTTTTGGCTCACCTATCCAATTAAAACATTTTGTAAATAAAAAAATTGCTTGGGTATAATTTAACCTAAGTGTGCTCTTCAACAAAATTTGGACTGGGAAATAGAAAGTAAGAAAAACATTTTGTATGTTTCGGGAATAAAAGGTATTTTTGGACCAATTTTACTGTGGTGGTCAAGAAATATTGCCTGGTAGTTATCAAATTTATTCAAAAGGTTTCCTTTAATAAAAAGGGTCTGTGGAGGGGCCCAAAAGGGGGAAAAAAAACAATTTCTAATTTAATTCCCCGGATATTACAAGTGGGTATTTTTGGATAAAATTCATACCTTGTGCTGTTGTGGATTTTTTAAGTACAAGGTGGATTTCCAAACAATAGGGGGAATAGGGAAAATTTTGAAAATTTTTAAATTTTGAAATTTTATTTTCGATATTTAAAAGTGAGATTTTGGGGACCTAAAAAAGAGATGGTTAACTTAGAAAAATGTTGTACTATTATAGGTTTCAGGGCCCAAGTACAGGGGAAAATTTTAAAGAAATTTTCCATAAAAGGCTATTTTTGAATGTTTTTCCCCACACTATAGTTCTTTGGGAATTTATCCATTTTTTCTCTATCTGTAATCTGATTTGCTGGCCGCCAAAATTACAGGAAGCGCCGAAAAAGGCGCGATCTTAATAGATGATGCACAGATTTTAACCTAAATTTTCGCATGATCTAAAAAATCCGATCACCATAAAAACCTTGCCGATTTCAACTTTGTCGATAATAATCGCTCAACACTAGTCATAAACAATAAAAAGACATTTAAAAAATGATACTAACATAAAGTACACATATGATAGATGCTAGTTATAAACTATTTTGTGTGATAGCTATCTTTTTCAAGCAGAAATTTTGGAACTGTGAAAATAGCAAAGTTTTTAAGATTTTCAAAACATTTTGATATGTTTCAGAAATAAAAGGATTGTATGGACCAAGGTTTTGTAGCAAGTTAAAGGACAATGTTTCACAAGAAAATAGTCCCTGAATCACATGGATAGGTAAAAGTATCAAAATGTTATTCCCACATAAAGTGACACATGTCAGATTTAAAAACTGGGGCTCTGTCAGGGAGGTCAAAACTGTCTGTGGCGGTAAAGGTGAGAAGAATGGACAATCCCTTTAAAGCTGCCCTGGAACTCAGTTCAAGTGGAGCTAATTACCTTGATATAAAATTAACATATGTCCATAGTGTAAATGGTGCATGTGCAGCATGTGCTCTGGGTTCCAGTAGCATGTGTGTGGTATGTGTCCAGCACGTGAGTGGCACAAGTACTTTGTTTTAATATTTTAGTAATATTTTAGTAATATTTTAGTAATATTGTACTTTACAGATCATCCCTACCAGAGGTGTATATAGAATTCACAGGGCCCCATAGAAAAATGAGATGGTGCTCCACCACCTTATGACAAACTAAAACAGTAGGTATATTAAGATGGCCATCTATCGGGGAACCCACATAGTAGAGCTGGAAAGCATAAAGCCACCAGCTACTTGTTCCCTACAAAAAGGAACAATATTTTTGTACCTGTGTGGGGCCCCTCAAACTCTGGACCCCATAGCATTCACTATGGCTGATATGGCTTTAGTTAGATTTCTACTCCATGTCGCTCTATATCATAAACTACTGTTACCTGGATACCAGTGGTCACATGACCTGTGTGGTGGTCACATGAGAAGATACTGATCGAGGTAGAAATACTGTAGAATATCTGCTCCTCAGGAAACTACTGTTACCTGGATACCAGTGGTCACATGACCTGTGTGGTGGTCACATGATAAGACACTGCTAGAGAAGTTTCTGCTCCTCCATACACTACTGTTACCTGGATACCAGGGTCACATGACCTGTGTGGTGGTCACATGATAAGATGCTGCTGGAGGTGGTAATACTGGAGAAGTTCTGCTCCTCCATGCACTACTGTTACCTGGATACCAACAGCTAATAAATAAAATATATATAATTTTATTAGATTATTATAAAAAAGACAACAGCGATAAAACAAAAATTATAAAAAATATTGAATTTTAATTGCACTGATTTCTTATTTTTATCTAATCTGCATTTGGTAATATAATTGTAATTGTATGTAATTTATGTTACTGTAATCATGCTGGTTGGTGATGTGTATATATAATCATGTATGTAATGGTGTAATTGGGGCACTCGTGAATTACTGCATTTATTTGTATTTTATATATCCTTATGGGTCGTCATAGGCCTTTCTAATTTTGGATGGTGCTTTTTCTTAATTGCCTTTTGGTTGCTGTTGTCTTTTTAATAATCTAATCAAAATTTATATACTATTATATATATATTTATATATATATATATATATATATATATATATATATATATATTATTTTTTTTTATTTCTTGGCTCTTACTAATTGTATGGTATCTATATCATTTGGTTAGGGAGCTTTCTGCTTAACATTGTTCTGTTTGGATGGGTACTTATAGATTTCTCTTTAGAATACTTCATAATCGTTGTCAGACTTCCTCTAATACAGTCCATTTCTTTTTGACTAGAAAAGAAATAAAGCCAGCAGCTGAATATTTATGATACACAAATTACACAATTTAATTTAATTGTTGTTGAAATGCCGCGCATTGTAGGACAAGATTAGATCTTGATGATTTAAGACAAAACACGATTTGGATAAAAATAATGAGATGGACCCTTGGGCTTTTATTGAATGTTACACAGATAAAGGCTTTTTCTTACTAAGACAAAGTGGAACAGCAAGACAAATCAGCGGTAGTCAACATGACATAATTATATAACTATTCAGATTGTTTATACTGCAAAAAAAAAAAAAAAAATGGCTGATGACTACAATGATGAAAACAACAAATTGCAATCTATAATGTGTAAAACAACGCAACCGTCCACCTGACTGCTCTCAGAAATAGAATATTCCAAAGTAATAATTTTGTAATTTATCTGTAGTACACAGTTCCTATGCAGACCTATGTGTCTTCATGGTTACACACTACAAACAAAACCCATCTACTTTGTTCCTGCTGTCACATTCTTTTCCATATGTCAGTAACATACATTTGTAGGGATCAGGGGGTAATGAGAATCACTGTAGGATAAGACTACACATGTGTAATTAAGGGTGTGATTACAAGTGACATGAACTTGTTCTAGATAGATTGATCGTTGGGTCTCAGAATTTTCTTGTGATAGGCAAGGCAATCTAAGACTGTGCCTATATATAACAGCTATTGCTGACCAAGTGCTTTGATAGTGAGCTTTAAAGGGGTTTTATCATTACAGGCTTTCGCAGACTTGAGCTGTTGATCTCCCTTACAGCTTCAAATCCAGGGGTGTGTCTCTCGTCACTGAAGAGTTGTGACAACATCATTCTGTGTGAACAGTAGAAGGGAGATGATGTCACAGCTCCTTCCCTGGTTCTCATGCCTGCAGAGCTCTCACCTTCCTCCCAGACTGCCCAAGCTCCTTGTAAGCAGAACACTTGCATTGCTGTAACCAGAACACCTGCATTGGTGTAAGTAGTTATATATACAGCCTGAACTCATGAAACAAATGAGAGAAATGCATGCTCCCCTCCCCCCACCCCATTATCAGGCAGGAGCAGATTGTGTAAGGCTGTGTTATATTGGGGAGAGTGAATTTAGCAGCTAAAGACTCAGTTATTGCCCAGATCCTTCATCTTAGAGATGGGTGATGAACAGAGAGAAACTCAGAGAGCCTTAATTATACAGATACATCCTGCATAGAGAAGCTGAAGCACATAGTTTCACTTTTGACTTACATAGCTCAAAGGGGAGTAAGCACAGAGTGCAGGCAGCTAATCACAGCACAGGGAGCGTTTCCCTTCCAAGGAGCATGTCCCAACAGGCTGAAACGATTTAGGTAATGCAAATCAATTGCAAAAGTGCTTATTTTGACTATCCCTATCATTAGAGATGTGATCTTTGTAGCGAGAAAACCCCTTTAAAGGGGTGTTCTTACCATGCAGTTTGCATAGCTTGAAGTTAGCTTCAGGCTCCCACTTCCTATTCAGATTGTGGGCGGTTCTGCTATTTCTAGCTGAGCTTGTTAGAGAAACATTGGTAATGGATGTGTCTAAACAGAATGGGAGAAGGCATCTGAGCTCTAAAGGGTTAAAGTTTGTCAGTAAGAAACATAAAAAAAACTCCCGTGCTGCTGATAAGAAACAGTAGGGAATGACATTACCATCCCGGCCAGGTCTACTGGAGCAATAAGAGGTGGTCATTGACCTAGGGAAGCTTGTATACACAAGCATGAGATAATAACTGCTCTAACTCTAAAATGGAGCAACAGCAAAACAGCGATGTATTTGGTGATACATTTTATTTACTTTGCCTAGATGTTTAAAGCAAATCAATGTAGTGAGAATACCCCTTTGACTAGAGTATGTATGTCATAAGGCCTAGGATAACGTGAATCCTTTGAGTCGTTACAGATTTGACATTGGATTAAACCATATGTGTCAATCCACTTGTTTCTTCCTGGACATTCCCACAAACAGGACACAAAAGGGGTGGGATATTTTTTCTTCCCACCTTCTGAGAGTCATAGCTTTTTTTTTCATCTATACAGTTGTAAGAGAGCTTGTTTTTTTATGGGACAAGGTATACTTTTTAATGGTGCCATTGACCGTACCATACAGTGTCCTGGGGAATCCCCAAAAAATTCTACGTTAGTTGGAATGTGAAAAAAACCCACAATTCTCCATATTTGCAGGGGTTATGCATTTATGGAGTTCACTGTTTGGTATATTTGACATGTGAACTGTATTCAGCAGGTTACTGCAATTCTGATGTTACCCATTTTTTTTATTAAAACTTAAAACTATTTATATCCTTAAAATTTTGCGATACAGCGCCATTTTCTGGGACCAATAATTTTTTTGCTCTTCAAACAAAGGCTTCATTTTTTTGTGGACTGAAGTTTAGCTTGTATTTTGGAATATATGCAACTTTTTGTTTAATTTTTATTCCAGTTTTTTAGAGATGTGAAATGACAACAAAAACCACAGTTTTCGTGTTTTTCTCCTAGGGTGTTCAGCATATGGGGTAAATGATGTTATATTTTGATAGATCTGGCTTTTACAAACTTGGCAATACTATTATATTAATTTTATTATATGTAGCTTTTCTGTATTTATAAAACTTTCAATGTTTTTTATTTTATGTTTCCACTTCAAACTTTTTGGACGACATGTATGTAAGGGGCTGTGCCAATATTTTGGGGGCGCTTTTAGCTCAAAAACTTCGCAGCCCTGTTATCGAGATGTATGAGCAGGCACACTCCAAAATCAGCCGCATTTTGCGGCGCCCGAGGCACTTTGTAATTCACCCAAGATTTGGGGGCATTCTGGGGGCGTTTTGCACCACAACCGTATGATTCTACACATTTATGACTGGAGGACACCAAATCTAGGCGCATAACAGTTAGAGCAGCTAGACCAAGTTAAAAGTTGTCTGCCTGAGCCAGACTTGTCGTATTGGTGCTACACTGCGCCAAATGTATGTCCTGCAGAAGGATCATACATTTTTGCGCATTCTACACTACCAATGCGTGCAATACAATTAAGGTGTGGCCGCCAAAGTTCATACATGTCGTCCTTTATTTTTAACACTTAAACTTGTAGCTCCCTATGGTACTTGATCACTAGGCAGCTTGATAGCTTGTACACCCTTCTGTGTTATATAAATAAGGCAGAAGGGTGTACCAAGATGGTGCTTCTATTACTCCTGAGTGATTCAGGAAGTAACAGAAGCACTAACATGATAGTTATGAATACCTTCATTAGGCTTCTAGCTAATGTGGCAACTGCTTGGCACCTTGCAAACTCACCATGAGGGTGTCAAATTGGTAGAAGAACGGTGTGCAGTGGCATCTAAAGTTTTTAACTGCAGGGATTGGAGCTTACTCCATACTCCCTTTCCGTGTATGCCGCATTAAATTAACAGCACAGGGCGGAAAAAAGTAATAAAGTTCTCTACATGGTGGTCCCAGCTAGAGAACAGTGATGTCTGAGACACACAAAGGTTGGAGGCTGAATCACAACACTGTAAGGTCAAGCAGTGGTAGTGAAAAAGTGGTCTGCAGTTGTGAGGGAACATAAATTAGTAACATATAATCTTGGAATTTTGGAAGGCTGGGTAACAATCCTTGCTTGTAATGGAAGCCATATTGTTTGACATAAGAATAAAAAATGACTTAACTCATTTTTAGTACTTTCACAGCCAAAGGCAGCTCAAGGTCAAATATTCACTTGTTATACAGATGTAGCAAAGATAAACTTGACAGCTAATGCACCTTGATATCACGGCATAGAATGTTACCTCAACTTTTTCAAAGCTTCCCAGCTTCTGTTATGATCTAAAACAGATAACATGGAAAGCTCTGATACTACCATCAAGTTAACTGCTTGATTATCATCTATGGGTGGTCAGCGTCTAGGCAGTGGTCATTTAACTCTGCACTAACATTCTGGAAAGTCCGTGAACAGCACGCAGCTGCACACGTAGGATCCGTTCACTTACACGTCACATTTTAATAAGGATTTTGCATTGATTTCCATGTTGAAATCCTTGTGGAAACTGATGACCATGCGTTTGAATGGCCAGCCTGTGATGTAGTTCAAACAGTGAATTACAGTGTGGATTTTCCACACCATGGTGTGAAAAAATATAATGGACATGTTTATTCTTTTGAGAAGATCCTTATCGAATTCCACTGTGGAAGGAGGGAGTTTTAGTGCCCTTGCAATGAAGCTCACCCGTATCAATATCAGAGGCAAAAAACACCTCCATAGGTGCTGCCTCGGATGTCTGCTGAAGAAACCATGTCAGATTTTTCGTGCCAACATTCAAAAATGCACTAATTGTGCCGTTGCAAGAGTGGAGAGCTGAGCTCTACACTGGGAAGGCAGACATGGATTATTATCATTCTTGCCTTCCCAATCGCTGTATATACAAGACTCAACTAGCGCTGCTTGGTACAGTAATTCCAGGTGACATCACCAAAGTATCTTCGATGTATCCCCATATTCTGGAGCACACATCAACAAAACATTCTGCACATTTGAAATATTCAAAAGCAGCAAGAAACAAAAAGAAGTGTCAGACTGGGGTGCTTGAGACCCACCAGTGAAGTTGATTCCTGGGGCCCACCAATGAAGTTGATTCTTGGGGCCAACAAGTGGAGTTGATTCTTGGTACCCACCAGTGGAGTTGATTATTGGGGTGCACCAAAGAACTTGATTTTTGAGGGCACTCTAGAGCTAGTGACATGACATACTGCACATGACTCTTGTTTTCTGTATGACCCACTGATGGGGTCAACTGCTGTGAATGTGGTATTTTATTGTGTTTATCACTATATAATAAGTTGAACATTGAATTGAGTTATATCTCGGTTGGTCTTATATAGTCAACCATGAAGTCAATCAAGAATGTAAAATCTAAATTCTTCTTCATCCAAGTTCATCCATATTATATGGCTGTGCTAACATCTGTGTCGCAGGCTCAATTTTACATAGTTACAGAGTTGGTAAGGCTGAAAAAAGACTGATGTCCATCCAGTTCAGTCTATTGTCCTCCAGAGGAAGGTAACAACTTCCATGAGGTAGAAGTCAATTGTCCTCATTTTAGGGAAAAGATTACTTCTCGACTCCAATCTGGCAATCGGAATAAATCCCTGGATCAACAACCCTTCTCCAGAATCCCAGTCACTATAACTTGTTATATTACATCTAGAAATGTATCCAGACCCTTCTCCAGAATCCTGGTCATTATAACATGTTATATTATTACACTCTAGAAATGCATCCAGACCCTTTTTGAACTCTGTTAGTGAATTCACCATGACATGTTCCTCTGGCAGAGAGTCCCCCAGTCTCACTGCTCTTGCAATAAAAAAATCCATTTCTATGTTTATGTAGGAACTTTCTTTCCTCTAGACTTACAGGATGCCCCCTTGTTCTCTTGGGAGAGATGTCTATATTGACCTTTTAAACACTGGCTGCTACAATTAAGTTTACTGTCCACCAGGATTCCCAAGTCCTTCTCCATGTCACTTCAGAGTTTTTCAAAGTAATCATGTAATGGATTTTTCTATCCCATGTGCATAACTTTGCATTTATCTATGTTAAACCTCATCTGTCACTTATCTGCCCAGGCCTCCAACTTATCCAGATCCCTTTGTAATAAATATCCAGATCCCTTTTCAGATTATGTCTCATTTGACATAAATTCTAGCACTAGAACAGCGTTATGGCTTTAGTTATGGATTAAAACCAAAATGCTAAAATGAGCATAGCCTAAGAGCCCAGATCCTACTACATCTCTAGAATACTACACATCCACACAAATGATTCCCTGTGTTTTCTGCAAAGAAAGTCCGCAACCATCCCCATGTCAACAACATGGCCTATTGAAGATCCATATGACTAGTCAATCAGCTCTAATTGTAAGGAAACAACCATTATCTCCTATTTGACTTGAGATGACTAAACTAATAAAGTAACAAAAATCTCCAGCCAACGTCTAATCTTACTTCAGACAGCAAAGAAAAGCCCCATCATGGTCACTGACTAACGAGACATTTCCTCACATCACTGGCATGTTAATTTTTTTTATTTTTATATCATTATCTATATTATGAAGTCCTGAAATCCTGACTTCATCACTTTTCAGCAGTGTACTCATCACAGGCAGGACTACACGGATAGGTAATACCAGTATACAGATAACACCATGATCCAGCAATTACATTAAGTGGTCACAGCTCACCTAATTGTTTTCTGTGACCTCCTCGTTTGCCCACAACAATTCTACATAGACGTTAACAGATGCATCTACTCCCCATCCCTGCACCTGTCACAAAGCATACCCACAACACTCTTCTAAGTTCATAAGTCTGCTACATAGCACATCTCTAAACTGCAGTTTAGAAAGCTGTGCAGAAGTTCAGGCAAGATGGTCGCCCTCATTACCATATACAAAATCCCTCAAAAAAATAAAAAAAATCCAAAAAGAAAATACCCAGTTGAGTCACATTATTATGACCTCTTCATTACTTTTAACGTTGGCAGTACCTATGGACATAGCGGAGTTCGGCTTGATGGTGATAGTGATATCACTTGTGCTGTCCCAGCTAAGGATTCCAACTGGGGTCCATTTATTATATGTATATTCTATGTTAAATTTGTTGCATACTATTTTTAATGTGTTTTCTTCCACCCTGTGACCATTGTATGTAAGGGTTATGTAAGATATTGATGATGTAATTCCCATATGCCTCTGCTTTCTTTTACTCCTCCTGTTCTATGAGGTCACACCCTGTCACATTTCTGCTGTAATTCCATTTTGTCTAGACTTGATAAACAGTGCTAGAGAGAATTTGTTTTGAACTCTATGTCATTTCTCAATGTACAGTCAATAAACTACCTGAAGCACATCCATCACATCTTCCTCACTGGATCTCCACATGCAACTGGTGAAGCTAGGGGAATTAATATAGTGTGTTCACTAATTACCATTCACTTGTATAGAGACTGCTGCTCACACTTATCAGGGACTTCTTTGACATACATTGGTGTCCTTTTTTGTGTTATCTAGTCTTATGTGTAAAAAAAAAATGCCATTGAAAAAAGTAGAGAGAACATTGGGTGTCACTGTAATGTGCAGAAGTCAGATTTGTCACAGTTGTTTCTTTAAATAAATTAAACAGTTTACTGAATTTTATCTGATTTCTTTTAACAAACTTTCCTCAATGATATGCTATAATAGTCCATTCAGGGCCTACAGAAAAAAGCAATAGTGTTGAGCGATTGTTATCGACAAAGTTGAAATCGGCACAGTTTTTATGTTGACCGAAATTTTTAGATCATGCGATAATTTAGGTTAAAATCTGTGCATCATCTATTAAGATCGCGCCATTTTCGGCGCTTCCTGTCATTTTGGCAGCCAGCAAATCAGCTTACAGAATAGAGCAGGGTGAGATGTGTGTGCGACGTCATGACTGGGATGTGTATGGTTGCGATTGGCTGGAAAAATCACATGACCTCGTTTTACATATACAGCCCTTCCTGTTCAGCCTCAGTGTCTCTCAGCGTCTCAGAGCAGGTCGTGCGCTCTGCCTGTGTCCAAACAGCTCAGCGAAATTAATCTATTTCTTCACAGAGAAAGCTCTACTGTTAGCTGTGATCCTTACAACTTAGTTAGATTAGAGATTGGAAGATTTTATGTAGTTAGGTAGAGAATTTTAAAGGAGCGTCTACCGCTGTAAAGTCACGGGCGGAGTGGGGGGGAGCGCGGGCGAAAACAGACAAGCTCTATAAAGAATACTGGATAAAGTTCACCAAGACTTAGTGTAGACATTTGCACTGCAATAGCTTTATTATTAACAGTTTTCTATTGAAATATTTCCTGGATATTGGGCAGCCTGAACTTTATTAGGATACACATCTTTTCAAGTAACTGCAGGTCTCTTTGTTAGGTGCAAAACTCCACTTTAATTATCAGTATACATTTCAGATAGGTGTTCATTTTAAATTTTGCCCATTCCACCTTTGTTCATATATCCACCTTGCAGTTAAATTAGAATACAGCAATTTTGTAGTCACCACAGGTGAATTGAAAGGTGCCAAAAATACCTTTTATTATCCGAATACATTACAGATACGTGTTTTTTTGCACTTTTGCCCAGTCCAGACTTGTTGATAGATTGAAAAGCCACAATTGCAGTTAAAATTTGAATACCAGCAAATTGTGTTTTTTTACTCGACAGGTTGAATTGACAAAATGGATGCTGCACCCAAAAAATAAAATACCTTTAATTATCCGAATAAATTTCAGATACGTGTTTTTTGACTTTGGGCACTACAGCTTTTGCTCATTGAGGCACCTTGCACTTAAATGTGAATGCAGCAATTTTGTAGTCACCACAGGTGAATTGAAAGGTGCCAAAAATACCTTTTTATTATCCGAATACATTACAGATACGTGTTTTTTTGCACTTTTGCCCAGTCCAGATTTGTTGATAAGCCACCTTGCAGTTAAATTTGAATCCAGCAATTGTGTAGTTACCACAGTGTGAATTAAATAGGTGCCAAAAAAATACCTTTTATTATCCGAATACATTACAGATACGTGTTTTTTTTACTTTGGCGCACTACAGCTTTGTTCATTGAGGCACCTTGAACTTAACTTTGAATACGGCAATTTTGTAGTTACCACAGGTGAATTGAAAGGTGCCAAAAATACCTTGTATTATTCGAATAAATTTCAGATACGTGTTTTTTGACTTTGAGCACTACAGCTTTGTTCATTGAGGCACCTTGCACTTAAATGTGAATGCAGCAATTTTGTAGTCACCACAGGTGAATTGAAAGGTGCCAAAAATACCTTGTATTATCCGAATACATTTCAGATACGTGTTTTTTCACTTTGGCGCAGGCCAGCTTTGTTGATAGATCTACTTTGCAGTTAAATTTGAATACAGCAAATTTGTAGACCACACAGGTAAAATTGATAGGTGCCAAAAATACCTTTCATTATCCGAATACATTTCAGATACGATGTTTTTTTCACTTTGGCGCAGGCCAGCTTTGTTGATAGCTCTACTTTGCAGTTAAATTTAAATTTCCCAGCAATTTTGTTTTGATTTGAGGGATTTGAGAATAGCTGTGATTTGCCGTCTTTTAATAAGAGACTTTTCAAAACTGTTCCATACCTTCTCAAATTTTTATCTTTCTGAACATTGAGCGAAATTCAGGTGGTAAGCGAGCAAAGAGGGGGTTAGGACATGGAGGTAGACGTACGAGAGAGGGTGCTCCTTCCAGTGCTGGCGACAACACGCATGCCAGCGGATCGTCAGTTGCAGGACCGTCATGCCTGTCATTGCTTGGTCAGGGCCCTGTGAATCTCAGTAACGAACAGCGTCGCCAATCTGTCCTTCAGTGGTTAATGCAACCTGCATCGAGCAGTCTTACCTCCTCGTCCTCCCAGTCACGGCCACAAATGTCGTCATCAGCATCACCAGCATCCGTCCAACCAACATGAAGCAGCCCAAATGTCAACTCGTGTACCCACCACTGTGGATAATCCATTTTCTGAAGACCTCTTTGATGACAAATGCGGTTGGGGTTTCGGGAAGGCATGTTAAAGATCAAGAGGCCAAATAGGATCATTTTCTCTGCTATTACGCCCATTTACTGATGCCATCAGAGGAGGAGAAGGGAAGCCTGGTCAATCGGCAAAAATCCCGGGCATCGCAACGCCTTGCAGTCCCTCTTGCTTGTAGCCCGCAGCTCCTGGATGCAGAATGTCAGGACGATGAAGTCACCTGTGTTGATGATGATGATGACGACATTGCGGATCCAACGTGGTCTTTCAGCAGAATTTGCTTGCGAGCGCTTCATCACTGGACGAGGAGGAAGACGATGGGGTAGTGTCAGTACGGGTTCCGCCTCAAAAAGGGCAAGGGTGGTCGCAGAAGCCTGCTGATATGATTCCGCCAGCCACGGTCAGCGCAAACCCCGCTCCTCGCTTATCGCCGTCAAAAAGGTCCAGGACCTCTCAAGCCTGGGCCTTCTTTGAGCAAGCCTCTGATTCACCCAGCGATGTCATATGCCGCCTTTGCCGTAAACGCATAAGTAGAGGCAAGAACCTTAGGTGGTTAACCACCACCAACATGTCTAGTCACATGCAGCGAATGCATGAGTTGAAATGGAGGCAACACTTGGCCAAAAAAGGCCAGACCGACGCCGGGCCTCCAACCACTATCACACCCTCTGTCTCCGCCTCCTCCTCCGCCACCAACAAGCGTTCCTCAGCTGCCCATGTCTCTCAGAGTCATGATCAGGGATCAGCCTCCGCTTCAGCCTCCACCGTCGCCCGAGTACCACCAGCACCACCAGAGATCCATCCTACCCCTTCTCCTTCCGCCAGTTTGATGACCTGCACGCCGTACAGCGGCCAGTCTAGCAGCCAGCCTTCTGTCTTCCAGGTTTGGGAGCAGAAGAAACACTTTAACCCAAACCATCCCAAAGCCAAAAGCCTGAATGTCGGCATTGCCAGGCTTTTGGCCTTGGAAATGTTGCCTTTCCGTCTGGTGGACACAGATGGGTTCCGCCATGTCATGGCCCTTGCCTGCCCCCAATACCAGATGCCGAGCAGGCATTTCTTTTGCCAAAAAGCCGTCCCTGCCCTGGCCAGCCACGTGTCATCTAAAATTTCAAGCGCGTTGTCTGCATCTGTGGCCGGAAAAGTCCATCTGACCACCGATACATGGACTAGTAAGCACGGCCAAGGCCGCTATATCTCTGTGACAGCTCACTGGGTGAGCTGGGTGGATGTCTCTGGGGTGACGGTGGCTCTCAGGATCGGCGCATGCCTTCAAAACCGCAGGGATGGTGCAGGGTTCTTTCCCCCAAAGGTCCTCTGGTGGGATCAAAGTGCCCAGAGAAACCACTCCGTGTTTAAATTAAAAAGTCTTGGAGAAAATACACACACAGGAAAAGAGCTGTGGACGGCTCTCCACAACTAGACAGAACGCTGGCTGGGTGACAAGAACCATGTGCCAGGCAAGGTCGTGTTCGATAACGGGCGAAATCTGCTGCCTGCCCTTAAGTTCGGTAGGCTGGAGCACATCCCTTGCCTGGCACATGTCATGAACCTTGTCGTCCAGAAACTTCTAAAGAGCTACCCCGGGGCTGGACTGCCTGCTGAGGAAGGCTTTAAAAATCTAAGTTAGCACTTCCGCCTTTAGCACCCTGCTTCGTCCCGCCTGGCTGCTTGCAGCGTCAGCTCAGGCCTCCCCGTCAACCGTCTCATTGTTGACGTGGCCAACACGCTGGAATTCCACCCTCCCATGCTCCAGCGATTGTGGCAGCAGCGTAATGCCATTACGCAGTACGAAGTGACACATGGCCTGACAAGCAGCGGTGCGGACCTCGGGTGTTGAGCCACCGAGAGTGGAGGCAGGTGAAAGAGCTCTGCACCATCCTTGCCAGTTTTGAAGAAGCCACCAAAATGGTCAGTGCGGACAATGCCCTTGTCAGCATGAGCATTGTGGTGATCTTAGTTCTGGAATGATCGTTGGACACTCTGAAACAACAGGTCCCGCCAGCGACGGAGGAGGAGACGGACACAGATGCGGACACGGAGCCTTTCTCTCCGTCAAATCCACAAGGCCCGACAGTTTCACAATTTCATCGGTCTTCATTAGGCAGTGGTTCGGGGTCCAGAGCTAGTGCAAGGTGGCGCATCAGCTCTCAGGGTGCATCATTTCAGGCAAGTCAGGGCTGTGTTGAAGCTGTGCCGGAGGCAGCGGAGGAGGAGGTATTCCTAGACACCGACGTTACTGACATTCCTGCCTTGGAAAGAGGTTGGCGCGAATTTGAGGCGGAGGAGGAAGATGAGGAAGATCAGTTTGCTAGTGCCCCTCGACCCAGAGGCTTGGGAAATCAAGGCTCCATCTCTCACATGAGTGCTTGGATGCTCCATTTCCTCCAACATGATCCTCGCTTAAGGCCATCAAAATGAACAACAGTTACTGGGTGGCCACCCTCCTGGATCCCCAGTACAAAAACAAAACTCAGGACTTTCCTTCCACCCACCCAAATAGAGAGTAAAATGCAGGAAATGGAGACCTTGCTGATTGATCAACTGGAGACATCTGTTGCATCTGCTTCACGTTCCCCAAATGTCACGGTGGAACAACATCAGCGACGTGACAGCAGTAGAGTGCCAAGTAGGCGTAGCGGCAGCAGCAGGCAAGGTGGCAGAAGCCTAATGGGTGACCTCTGGCAATCTTTATTTACCACCTCACCAACACATGCAATGCAGGGCACACATCCAACACACAGAGACCAGCTTAAGATCATGGTGCACGACTATCTGCTTCTCAACTCCGATGTTTTTGTATGTGTTCCAGGACCCAATATGACTTTTTGGGTATCCAAAATGGACGAATGGCCCGAGCTCGCTCGCCACGCCATAGAGGTGTTGTCCTGCCCAGCAGCCAGCGTCATATCTGAGCGGACCTTCAGCACAGCTGGAGGAGTCATTACAGACAAACGCATCCGGCTTTCCACAGATAATGTGGATCTTTGACTTTCATCAAGATGAATCAGGCATGGATCTCTGATGTTGTGGCCCCAATTGCCGAGGTCACCGATTAGATGCCGGTCTACTTCACATTCCTCTTCAAACAGAAATGGTCCTCTTGAAAAATGTTTTTTAAAATGATCACTTCTTACTGCAATTTTTTATTTTCTTTTCCAACAGTTCATTTTGCTGTGAGGAGACTGTAAAAGACACCAAGGTTTCATGACAACACCGTATTCCATTTACTCACTTTATCTTTAGAAGTTTTCGCGTTGTCAATGGTTTTGAGGTCATGTTGCTGTGAAATACAGCTATAATGATGGTCCTTTGGAACAGAAATGTTCAGTGGATTTCCCCCACATTTTTAATAGTGGCTGAAATCATTTATTTTTTTTTAAAAAAAAACAAAATAAAAAATTTGTTCTAACAGACATTTTCTTTACAATTGTCAAAGTGGCTCAAAGGTCATATTTGAATTTTTGGGTCATGTTGCTGAGATACAGAATTATACTATGGTCCTTTAAAAAATTGTTTCTAACTGGCATTTTCTTCACAATTTTTAAATGGCTCAAGAGGTCATTTTTGAATTTTTGGGTCATGCTGCTTTGAAATGCAGCAATACTACAGGTCCTATTCTAAAAAAATGTTGTTTCTAACAGAAATTTGTTCTTCACAATTGTCAAGAGTGGCTCAAGGGTGATGGTGCTGTCAGAAACAGGAATAGGTAGGACACTGTTAAATGGACACATTTTTGCAAAATGACTTGTTTTTGCAAGATCTTTAACATAGCTATCAATCCCTGTATTGAGACAACCCATTTAATACAATTAAAAAAAGAGAAACAAAGATATGGTGGGGTTTCATCCTATTTTAAAAATGTGTTTTTTAGAATTAAAGTACTAAAAGACTTGCATGTACAAAATAGCTGGTAAAAAAATTCCTCTGAATTGTACAAGGGAGGTACAGGAAAACTTGACCAGATGTGGGTTATTCAGAGGACATGGAGTACGGAGCACGGACAGAGAACAAAGAACAGAGACAATTTCCTCCAGCACGTTGAGTAAAATGAGAAAATGAATGCCAAGAAAAAGGGCACCAGGGTGGACAGGAGCGTTAACCACCAGTATTTCCAAGTGAAGCTCAATTGGTCCACACTCATACGGAGGGGCAAGCGCTACCCAGGACAGGGACAGTATATGTCCAGTGAAACTAAAATGGTGGTTTTAAAGACTCCTTTTTCCGGCACTTTTAATCTGGGGTCATGCAGGTTTGGGGCTCATGCTGTGGCCCAGGACAGGATTAGTCAAGGTCCTGTTCAACTAAAAATGGTGGTTGAAAGACTCCTTTTTCCGGCACTTTTTAAAAATTTCTTCCCCGGGGGGTGTCATGTCCCGGAAAAGGTTTGAGGCTCGTGCAATGCACGTTCCAGGACAAGGTGATTTATTCAATTTGGGATCCAGTTTCCAAGGTACAATGATGGTTCAAATAATACTGCCTTCTGGCACTTTTTAATTTGTGGGTCATGCAGGTTTAAGGCTCTTGCTGTGGTGCAAGACAGGGATAGTGAATGGTCTGTGATTTTTTTTCTGTGGCTTTTATAACCTAAGTGTGTTGCTTAAGATGTAGCACATATCCATATGGCTGTTGTGGATGTTAATTCCAGCTTCTCCAGCCCTGTTTGGGTGTAAGAATGAAGGTGTTGTTGCTCTCCCATAGACTTTAATGGTCATCGATCATAATCGATTATCGACTATCTTGTCGATGATGGTCGACCATCGACCGATGTCGATGGCCAACGTAATCGCTCAACACTAAAAAGCAACAGTCTGTCTTCGGCTGCACGCCTGTGGGATGGAAGTCTCCCTCTTCGTCCACATGGAGCCTTCTGTTGTACGGATATTGCTCACGTTCTAGTTACCTTATCCTGTTTCCTTCTCACTGTCAGTATTTTTTGGGCTTTGGGTCTTACTGTACTCTCTCCCTTGGACAAATCTGCTCTCTGCTGCATCCAACTACTTATAACTGACTTTCTATTGTTCACTGTGTTCTTGTCATTACTGCTTGTTCTCTCAGTCTACCTACGCCATCTACTGACTAAAGGGTAAACTGCAGCTCCCCACTCTACACCATGATAACAGAGTGTTATCTACAAACACAATACAATATCAGCAGCACACTAATAGCACTAAAAAAAAACTATCAAAAAGGACAAAGGAATTTTTGGAAAAGCATTTCTGCTACTTAGAATACATGAAATATTTTTTGAGGTTCACAATTTTGATCAAAACTGCTTAAGCCCACCTGCTAATCAGCAAGGGGACCTCAATAGTTTTGCTACATATGTAGCTCGTAAAGGAAGTCACGTGTCCTAAACTGGCTCTTCATGGTTTTCTTTTTCAGCCCCCCGCCATTCTGGATGGTGTCCTAAGCATCGTTGTCCTCTTCTTGTTTGGGACCACTGTATAAACTATGCACTGAATTTGGGCTTAGGCTTACTCCACCATGGGTTGACTAAAAGTATGTGTAAAAAAAAAAAAACAATTATAATATGAAAAAAATTCAAATGTTTAAAATTTTTAAAATACCCCCCTTTCTTTTTGGATAAACAAAGTATAGATTTGATATTTTTGGCTGTTTTCTTTTTTGTGCTGCGAAGTACAGGTTTTGTGTACAGCACCATATGTATATATTTTTTTTATATTCCTGACACTTAAAGGGGATGTAGCGCTTCTTTAGTTCGGCTGATTCATACTGCTCTCAGTTCTAACTTAAAAATGCGGGGCTTTTTTCCCCCCTCCCACTGGGGACACATCCCCCCTTCCTGTGAGCGGGCTTCCGAGCTCCCCCCCCCCCTCTGAGCCCCCAAATGTCACTGTGTCTTTCCCTATCAGTCTTATTTTGTAAGAGCTGTATCATACCCCCCGGCTGCTTCAATTAGACTGGAACTGATCTCTTCTCCTCTCAAGATGGAGATTTTTACAGCTTTTTATGAACAGCACAGCCCCTTTTAGCGGAGAGTTTGGCACCGGACAAAAATTTTCATTGTAAATTGTTCGTTGTTTCTTAGGTGTGGAGAGAGAAAATGCTACGGCCCCTAAATCTGAGTTAGGAGGGATGACCAAATTGTGCGTTTTCCCATTGTGTAAAACCCTTCATGTAATTCGTTTCTTCTGGCTGTATAAAGTGAAAAGGCCGGTCCCTTACTTGAGTGAAGACACAGCTCCCTGAATCGACTGGGGAGTACAAATGAAAGACCTCACTGTGAAATGCAAGGAGGAGGGATCAGGAGGGATTCAACCCACACGGAGATCAGTGTAAACAAAAACACAAGATAAGGGATCCTGTGAATACAAGACAGCTTTGCTAATGACATCCAATTGCAAAGTTGCTTGTTTTCACTGTCCCTTATTCTGAAGACCATTTAATGAAATGATAAAACCCCTTTAAAGCAAACTAGTCAAATAGTTTAAGGTGCTTTAAATGACAGTAGGATATGATTTAATGCTGAATTTCTGAATCAGAAGTAAATTCTGACAGAGAAAGTGGAAGTCCGGAATACCCCTCCCACATACAGTGATTGATAATTTGCTCTGTCGTACAATGATATAGGGAAAGAAGTCAATCATTGTGTGTGAGCAGGGATGGCAGTCTCTTGACCCTTTAGGGCGACATATATGAACATTGGCGCGGACAGGCCAGTTCTAAATCCCTTTAAGGTAGTTTAGAATGCGGCAGAATGTATGAACCTGTTCTTCTGCAGGTCATACATACAGGGCAGTGTAGAACCAATACCACAAGTCTGGCTCAGGCACCACCTTTACCCTGGTCTGGCTGTTCTTCTGCAGGTCATACATACAGGGCAGTGTAGAACCAATACCACAAGTCTGGCTCAGGCACCACCTTTACGCTGGTCTGGCTGTTCGTCTGCATGTCATACACACAGGTCAGTGTAGAACCAATACCACAAGTCTGGCTCAGGCACCACCTTTACCCTGGTCTGGCTGTTCTTCTGCAGGTCATACATACAGGGCAGTGTAGAACCAATACAACAAGCTGGCTCAGGCACCACCTTTACCCTGGTCTGGCTGTTCTTCTGCAGGTCATACATACAGGCGCAGGGTAGAGCCAATACCACAAGTCTGGCTCAGGCACCACCTTTAACCTGGTCTGGTTGTTCTTCTGCAGGTCATACATACAGGAGCATTGTAGTGCCAATACCACTAGTCTGCTCAGGCAAAACCCCTTTACCCTGGTCGGCGTTCTTCTGCAGGTCATACATACGGGGCAGTATAGAGCCAATACCACAACTCTGGCTCAGGCACCCCCTTTTTACCCGGTCGGGCTGTTTTCGCAGGTCAACATACAGGGCATGTAGAAAAAAATACCACAAGTCTGGCCCCAGGCACCACCTTTACCCTGGTCTGGCTGTTCTTCTGCAGGTCATACATACAGGCGCAGGGTAGAGCCAATACAAGTCTGGCTCAGGCACCACCTTTACACCTGGTCTGGCTGTTCTTCTGCAGGTCAACATACAGGGCAGTGTAGTGCCAATACCTACAAGTCTGGCTCGGCACCACCTTTAACCCTGGTCATGGCTGTTTCTTCTGCAGGTCATACATACAGGGCAGTGTAGAGCCAATACCACAAGTCTGGCTCAGGCACCACCTTACCCTGGTCTGGCTGTTCTTCTGCAGGTCATACATACAGGGCAGTGTAGAGCCAATACCACAAGTCTGGCTCAGGCACCACCTTTACAATGGTCTAGCTGATCTTCTGCAGCTCATACATAACAGGGCAGTGTAGAGACAATACCACAAGTCTGGCTCAGGCACCACCTTTACCCTGGTCTGGCTGTTCTTCTGCAGGTCATACATACAGGGCAGTGTAGAGCCAATACCACAAGTCTGGCTCAGGCACCACCTTTACCCTGTTCTGGCTGTTCTTCTGCAGGTCATACATACAGGGCAGTGTAGAGCCAATACCACAAGTCTGGCTCAGGCACCACCTTTACCCTAGTCTAACTGTTCTGTGCCTAGATTTGGTGTCAAAGAATCATAAATGTGTCTACTTCTATGAATGTGGAGCGATGCCCTCAGAACGCCCCAAATCTTTGTTGCATTAAAAAGTGTCGAAGCCGGCGCTTTGGTGCGACTATTCGTACTATACAAGTCTACTAAAGCTTTTTGATGCCAGATAACTGGCACAGCCCCGTTCTTATGTGTCGCCCTTAGTGTCTAACCCACTGTTAGCTTTTCGTTTCTGTTTGTTCCCTCCCCGCATTTCAAAAGCCATAACGGTTCTTTGAGATATAGAAAAGGTGTTTTTAAAAGAAAAAAAAATTGTTTTTTTTTTAAATTATTATATTTATATTTTTGAAAAAAAAATTTTCCCAGTAATTTCCAGCCCCCCTACTGCTCATTCTATACACTATAATACTGAAGTAGTGCAGCATGTAGGGTTTTTTATTCATCTCCTATTGTTCCCTATTTACCAAATGGCACTCGGCATTTGCATTGCAGTGGGAGCCGCAACAGGCCATGGCCCCATATGCTTATCATTTAGATGCCTTGGTCACGCTTAACGCAACATCTAAATGGTCAAATGGCCATAATCGGAGTTATCTCTGATCCGGCCTCTAGTGTTGGGTCTCAATGCAATGGAATGGGCGGACTGCGATAAGTAGAAAGATTATAAAAATTGGGAACATGTTTTTTTCAAAAAACAAGACAGCTTAGAAAGAGGATTATAAAAACTGCCATGGACAGTACAAAAGGAAGGTTTATACCCAGAAAGTAACTATGGGGAATCAATGTCCCTTTAAATTTGGAAAGTTTCCTCAACCACATTTTCTTCTGTTCCAACGATCTCCCCGGACAATGGGAAACACATTTCATCCATGTGTACTAAGCTTCCTTTATGGCAGGGTCAACATTGTAATTAATTTCTTGAACTTTATGTGCTCGTTTACACTTCCAAGATTTCCTGTGCGCGTTTTAGTGCTTTGGCACAGCGCGGCCATATTTTAAATGTCAGCTTTATTTCATGTGCTATATCAGTTACTTGTTTAGTGTCTATAAATGTCACACTGTGTCATTTTTCCTGCTTTTTCTGTTCTTTACCCGTCAGGTTCAGTCTACACTCCAGGGGCCAGGTGACGATATGTTTGTATAATGAATATATATACTTTTAATCTATTTGGATTGCAGGTGATATAAGGTAGTGTTTGAGCAAACAATAAAAATCTCAGGCATTTCATGTTTACACATCAGATTTTAGCTCCTATATGATCAGGATTGTGTAGAAAATAACAGACACAACAGGGGCAACAAGTGCAGAAGAACAGAGCAAAATGTGCCCATTAACGGGGATATCTGGGGCTTGGCCATTAGTCCTACAGTAAAATACATCGTAATGGAGATCTTTCTCTGTCTTGTGCAATAATTAGTGATTGTTAGGCCCATAAAGACAACATAATACAGCAAAAACTATAGGGGATGAAAAGGTTGCGGTCGCTCTTGAACTAAGGAGCTTGAAGGGACCCAAAAGATTTCTAAGCCCAATATCAGGAGACCAGCACAGGGTTGGCATCGCCTAGCAAGCTACTAGAGAAACCGTCCAAGATCTTCCACAAAAATGGGGGATATTCAACAGCAGGAATTGACTTTGTAACCTCACTTGGGTCTTATAGACAAGTACTATATCAATAGAGAAGAGACCAGTACCAGTACAAGATTGGCCTAGCCCAGTAGAGCACCAGAGAAACCTTCCTTGGATTCATACTCTGGCACAATATTGGAGTCCATCCAGCAGCAGGAACTGACTGTGTAGTCTCAATTGTTACTAGGGTATGTGTCTAATGGACAAGTACCATATAAATAGAGGGTGGGCTGATGAAGACCAGTACAGGATTGGCCCAGCCAACAAAGGGAACCAGAGAAAACTTCTTTAGGTCCAAGCTCTGCCACAATAATGAGGTCCATCCAAAAGCAGGAATTGACTGTGTAGCCCTACTTGTTACTAGGGTATGTGTCTTATGAACAAGTACCACATAAATGGAGCATGGGAGACCAGTATAGATTTGACCTAGCCCACCAGGGTACTAAAGGGACTTTCCATTGTGTCCAATTTCTGGCCCATCCAACAGCAGAAACTGACTTTGTAGCCTCACTTTAAACTAGGTTATGTGACTTATGGATATGTGCCATATAAATGAGGGTGGGTTGAAGGATCAAACACGTACACATAGGCTGTATGGACAAAACATTGAACTTCATTTTTATGAATTGGTGCATAAAAGACATAGTTCTATGACGAACACCTTAGGCAATGAAAAACATATGAAAACGTGGCAGTACTTAGCTGTATAGCTTCTCCTGTTTAGGAGGTGAGTGATAGTCCCATAGTAGACTATTAGGAGCCGATCATGCTGAGTTGCAGCCCAGTACCGCCATGCAATGACGCATAAAAATTTCGGTCCATGATAACTGTTGCCCCCCCCTTTATCGGCTTTTTTTATGATTAACTCCTTATTTTGAGACAACTCCTGAAGTGCTCTTGCCTCAGGAGGGGAAAGGTTATCATGGACATACGGAGCATTCTTCCATTTTTTAGTAACTTCATTAATGACCAATTGAGAAAATACTTCCAAAGTAGAGTTTTGCAACAATGGATCAAACTGACTTTTTTTACTTAAACGCCTTGATACGGCATTGTTTGCAATTATTGGGTTGAAGGATCCACAGTCCTACTCTGGACTAGTGGGATAAATAATGCAATATAGTGAAGGTACCCTGTTACAGATTTTGCTTTAGGTCTAGTTACTGCTCTGTATAACTGTGCAGACCCCTCTGCATAAACGATATAAACACTTCATCCATAGGGACATTACAAGCTTTCCAATGGCAGTCACACAATGTTCCATCACTGAAATGAATTATCACATGCGATAGTGAATATCATAGTCTGGGAAAATTATTTGTCTATCTTGTACAGGAAACTTCTAACCCACCAGAGAGATGTTCACAAATGGTTAATAAAACCTCTGTAATGGAGACATGTTTCTCACTGTATCCATCCTCCAACACCTCAAAGTTGCAGAAACAGTGTTTGCAAAATAAACCAGACAGCTGGGAATTGAGTTATTGATGGCACGTATGAATTAGTGTTATTAGAGCTTTCATGAAATTCAATGGGCAAATCTGGAAGAGCATGGAGATCTGTGAATTCATCCATAGACCACACCCTTGTTGCTAAGCAGCATCTAGAAAAGTATTCAGAAAATTATTAGTTTAAAACATTTTGGGGGTTAAAGATACTGTATACTGCTACCTAATAGATTAGCTTTATACACGGAGGCTGAGATAAATAAACTCTCTTACCAAATACATTTCTGTTCTGCTTCAACTTAATTTTGAAGATACAGCAGGTTAACTATCTTCCTTGTTTACAAATGGCTTCCTAGTTTACCAACCACCTCATAATACATTTACACACAATCTTTTAACACATTGTGAATCCTGTCACCAATTTTCTAAGTAAATATATTTCTAAAGGTGCTATTAAGATGAACTTCTCACCAGATGTTGATAACAGCCCATTCAATCCACACAGGCAAAAAAAAATAAAAAAATCAAGTCTTAGATGTCTATAAAGTTAGTTATGTGTAATCATGAGAAATAACATGACACTAGCTGAAATCTATCAGTAATTAGAAAGTAATCCTGCCACTTTGTGAAAAATAATAACAGCTGGTTCAACTGATGGTCTATAAAAGATGTCTCATTACCAAGGTGCCACACAAGATACATCTCATGATGGTAAAACCAGTGAGCTGTCTCAAGACCTTTGCAACCTTTTGAAGCAAAACATACTGATGCCATTAGTTACAGAAGGATTTCTAAACTACTGAAGGATCCAGTGAGCACTGTTGGGGCTACAATCTGGAAGTGGAAAGAACATCATTTCACTCTAAACTGGCAACAGCCAGGTGCTCCCCGCAAGATTTCAGACAGAAGAGTGAAAAAAAATATTCAGAAGCGTTGTCCAAGAGCTAAGGACCACCTGTGGAGAGTGACAAAGAGACCAGGTACAATTGTTTAAAAGAAAACAATACGTAATGCATGGTCTGATTGCACGCTCACCCCGCAAGAAACCACTGCTGAAAAAAAGCAGGTTCAAGTGCGTTTAATGTTTTCTCAACGACATTTAGACAAGCCTGTGAAATACTAGGAGAATATAGTCTGGTCACATAAGACCAAAATTGAACTCTTTGGATGCCATAATGCACACCATGTTTGGGGGCCAAAAAGCGCCGCATATCACCCCAAAAACAACCGACCAACAGTGAAGTTTGGAGGTGGAAACATCATGATGTGGGGCTGTTTTTCAGCATTAGGCACTGGAAAACTTCATATTATTGAAGGAAGGATGAATGGACAAATATACAGAGACATTCCTGAAAAAAATCTGCCCTCTACCAGGATGATGAAGATGAAACAAGGATGGACATTTCAGCAAAACAATAATCCCAAACACATGGCTAAGGAAACTCTCAATTGGTTTCTGAGAGTAAATAAAGCTGCTGAATGGCCGAGTTAATCACCGAGCCTGAATCCCATAGAAAGTCTATGGAAGGAACTAAAGCTCAAAGTTCACAGAAGGAGCCACAGAATCTTCAGGACTTGGAGTGTGTGGAAGAATAAGGCAAAATCCCACCTGAGCAATGCAGGTGACTCGTTTCTCCATACAGGAGGGGTCCTGAAGCTGTCATCACCAACAAAATCGTTTGTACCAAGTATTAAATCAATTTCAGTAAGCGTGTTCAATACTTTTTCCCTGTGTAATTTTTCATTATTTCTCATGACTTCATTTATGGACATCTATGGTTTGCTTTATTTGCCTGTGTGAATTGGATAGGTTGTTACCAACATCTGTTGTATACACATGTACATAAGGTTCTTCACAATGTGTCCAATAAAAGATTATATATATTTATTTATACAGTATCTCACAAAATTGAGTACACCCCTCACATTTTTGTAAATATTATATTACATCTTTTCATTGGACAACACTGAAGATCTGACACTTTGATACAATGTAAAGTACTGTAGTCAGTGTACAGCTTGTATAACAGTGTAAATTTGGTGTGCCCTCAAAATAACTCAACACAGCTATCAATGTCTAAATTGCTGGCAACAAAAGTGAGTTAAAGGGGTTGTCTCACTACATTCATTCATCTTACCTCAGTCCTTTTTTCTTGGTTGCACTTTAATTCAGGGACATGTTTACTGGCTTCCACTAGGCTGCAGTAGCAGTCTGGTCTGTAGCTATAGCAACCAGTGCTGGCAGCCTATCATGAGAGAGTAAACAGGTCTGTAGCTATTGCGACCTGAGGAGCTGATGCAGCCCATACAGGAGGGGATATCTAGGAATAGGTAGGAAACTGTTAATGGACATATATTGCAAAGTGACTTGTTTTTACAAGATCTTTAACTTAAAAGGCAAACCTTGTAGTGAGACAACCCCTTAAACTCTTAAGTGAAAATGGACAAATTGTGAGGGGTCAGCTATATTGTGGGGGTCAGCTCCATCACAGGGATCACAGACACAGCAAAGTTTGAATTAAATGGGTTTTTATTAAACAAGTCCACTGGTAACACAAAAGGCTTTCTTCAGCAGGGTGCAAACAAACAGAAAGGTAATCTTGCATCAGGTTCCAAAAAGGTTAACATAACTTGTTAAGCTTCCCATAACAGTCTCAGGCAGTGCACAGGATGGTTTTGTCCAACGTCTCTGGACAGATCATTACAGCAAACCTTCCCTATACAACTCCAGGCTTGGAGTCACACACCACACCCAACACACCGGGCTTTATAGGCCAGGGAAAACCCGGGATGGATATGTGGGAGCAGTCATCCCTCCCAACACTGAGACTGCTCCAGTAAAAAGCCATCCCGGAATACCACTGCTTGTAAACAGTGATGCTAAAATAAACAACCTGTCTGTAACCTTAGGTTGCAGACCTATGTTACCCGGCTTACTTCAATGCGGCCCTGAACCATGGTGACACATATCGGCCCTCGATGGCCAGGCCTTGTTGCTTGTCACTATATATATGAATATTTTCCAACTAGAATGCAGAAACATTTAGTATTATTACTAAGAATATTATGTAAATGCACAATAAGATAACCTGATAGCAGAGGTGGTCAGTAAAAAACATTTGTAAACAAGCAAGATAGACAACTTGCTGTATCTATGAAATGAAGCAAATTCAGTGCACAGATGTATTTGTTGATAATGTTTGTTTGGCTTTGCCTACATGATTACAGCTAATCAATACAGATGGGAAACCCCCTTTACAGATGTCCTGAACAATGAAATCTTCCTATTTAGTAAATGAGTGACCAGCAGGGGTTTAATTTCCCTTGCTGAAATGCAATTTTGGCAAAACAAAAATGACAGCCACAACTATATCTACATTATTATATAGATTTTTATAATTATGTTTTTCAGTCCTCATCATGTTCAATGTTTTCCATTGTGAGCTGCATACATGAGCTGTGCAGGTATTCCTCTCCGATGCATTAGTGCTGGACACATATGAATAGTGATTAGTGTTTCAGTCTTTGTCTAAAAACCAGAATGTTCACTGAGAGATCTCCTGACGGCTAATCTACCAACAACTATTCTTAATTGCTTTTTCTAGACCTCTCTGCTGCATTTGACACTGTAGACCTCCAGCTGTGAAGCGCTCCCCACCTCTCCGCTCGTTCAGGGTATCATCATTCACGGTTCTACTTCTTCTCCTCTTCTCCTTGCTGTGGGGGTTCCTCAGGGATCAGTCCTAGGTCTTCTCCTCTTTTCTCTCTACACTGATCATATTGGACAAGCTTTCCACACACTTGACTCTCAGTATCATCTTGTCATTGATGTCACCTAATTATATACATTCTTCTGAGACATCACCTCCGCACTTTTAATAAAGGAAACACCAATCATTTTCTGTCCTCTGTCTCTAACATCAAGTTCCTTCTCTTTATCTTTTTTTTTTTAAACATTAGTTTTCTATTTCACAATAAAATCTAGTTCAATGGACATGCTCCCCTGTCTTTCTGAAACTGAATATTTCATAAACTGGAATTCTTGGGTGACGTGTCTGAATCCAGGCCAATTCTAAATCGCTTTAAGACAGTATAGACTGCGCCAGAATGTATGAACCTGTTCTTCTACAGGTCATACATATAGGCGCAGTGTAGAACCAATACCACAAGTCAGGCTCAGGCACCACCTTTACCCTGGTCTGGCTGTTCTTCTGCAGGTCATACATACAGGTCAGTGTAGAGCCAATACCACAAGTCTGGCTCAGGCACCACCTTTACCCTGGTCTGTTCTTCTGCAGGTCATACATACAGGGCAGTGTAGAGCCAATACCACAAGTCTGGCTCAGGCACCACCTTTACCCTGGTCTGTTCTTCTGCAGGTCTTACATACAGGGCAGTGTAGAGCCAATACCACAAGTCTGGCTCAGGCACCACCTTTACCCTGGTCTGTTCTTCTGCAGGTCTTACATACAGGGCAGTGTAGAGCCAATACCACAAGTCTGGCTCAGGCACCACCTTTACCCTGGTCTGGCTGTTCTTCTGCAGGTCATACATACAGAGCAGTGTAGAGCCAATACCACAAGTCTGGCTCAGGCACCACCTTTACCCTAGTCTGGCTGTTCTTCTGCAGGTTATACATACAGGGCAGTGTAGGGCCAATACCACAAGTTTGGCTCAGGCACCACCTTTACCCTGGTCTGGCTGTTCTTCTGCAGGTTATACATACAGGGCAGTGTAGGGCCAATACCACAAGTTTGGCTCAGGCACCACCTTTAACTTGGTCTGGCTGTTCTATTATGCGCCTAGGTTTGGTGTCAAAGATTCATAAATGTGTCTTATTCTACGAATGTGGTGCGACGCCCCCAGAACGTCCCTAATTCTTGGTGTGCTAAAAAGTGTCTTTGGCGCATTACAAAGGCATTTTTTCACGCCAAAGATTGTAGTTCACCTGTATATACATTCTTTTTGGCTCAAAGAACACCAGAAAACTGGCGCAGCCTCGTTCATACATGTCGCCCTTTGTGTTTTCACCATCTACTAACCTACCGAAACCTGATATTTCCATTTCATAGTGTTACTGCCATAACTCCTAGGCACCTAGGGTGACATGTATGTATGGGACTGTACCAAAAGTCTGGTGTCTTCTCAGCCCGAAAACTGGCGCAGCTCTGTATGCTATATTTTTAATTAGGCGCACTCCAAAATTAGGCACATTAGAAAGTGCCCACGGCACTTTGCAATGTGCCTGAGATGGGGGGTGTGCTGGAGGTGTGTCACACTACAACCGTATGATTCTACACATTTATAGCTTCAGTGCGCCAAATCCAGGTTCATTATTATTGGAACAGGTAGAGCACTTTAAGAGTGGTTTACCTGAGCCAGAAGTGTTGCTTAGTAGTTAGGGAGCGCTAAACCTATGACCTGCAGTAGAACAGGTGCATAGATTCAGGCGTATTCTACGCTACCAATGCGCGCAAAAAAAACTGCCTCTGAGAGCCAAAATACATACATGTCGCCCCTACTGTTTTGGGTTTCTTATCTGTTTGACTCTCTATAATAAATCACATGCATGTTCAGGTCATATGCACCTCAAAAACAACTCCACTATGCCACAATCAGTGGCAGATCAAGGGGGCTGTGACAGGCAGCCTAGTAGACTCTAGTCAGCTCCGGTGCATGTCAGACCCGGATGGCATAATTTGGTCTCTGGCTGCCATGTCAAACATAGGCACCCTGCAAGCCCATAGTCTAGTCCCATATTATAAAAAATAATGAAAAAAAAAATTAAAAAGCAACTAAGGCTATGTTCATACAGCATATTGCAGCGCCGGAGTACACCTGCTGTTAAAAGTATGCACTGGTCAGCCCATACTTTCAACAGGGTTACAATCCGCCTCCTATCATTCTCGTCTTCTCCGGCGTGACATGTCACTTATTTTACAGGTGTACAGTATGCATGAGAACACGCCGAGTTATCATAGTACTCCACGTGTATTCACCGCAAGTAATTGACATGTCACTTATCTCCCCGGGCGCACAATCTGATCATATTGTACGAGTGGGGAGAGGAGGCGTAATCCATAGTTCTCTATGAGAACTATTGATTACCGTAATTTCGGCGCACATCTCACTCGTATTAGAGCGCAAATACGCCGCGAAATACGAGCCAAAGTTAGCCCATGTGAACATACCCTAAAACTCAATCCCCCAATGAAAACCACTATATGAATGTTCCATATAATAGGTATTGCTGTGTCCATACGGATCCAATTTAAAAAAATTTTTCAAGTAAATACTTCAAAAAATAAAAACCATGTCGGAATTGCATTTTTTCATTTTTTCAACATCCAGCTTCCCAAAAAATAGAATCAAAAGTGGTGAACTCTTACATACACCAACATGATACCAATGAAAATATCAATTTACCCCACAAATGAAAAAAAGTTGCAACTCTTAAAATATTGTGACTTAAAAACATAATTTTTTTATCATGTAGAAGCCTGTAAAATGATGGGTGGCTTGAGCAAATTAAGGTGTGGTCTGTAGAAAGGAGCGGCAAACTCTGGGACAACACCGGGGGGCAAAAACCTCTAGTTACACCACTGGACCAAGGTCTCTACCCTGTGCCAATCACTGATTGCCCATTTACTTAAGAATATAATTTAAACATACTACTCTCAGGCATAAAGCTCTCCTCAGAGCTGCACCTCCCTATATATATCTTCCATTATCTCTGTCTAGCACCGTACTTGGTCTCTATGTTCTTCCAACGATTTATAGTTTTTTTTTCACAATCTCATTTCCTATCTCCTGCATCCAGCTCTTCAGCTCTGTGTGCTCAGAAGGAGGCGTGTGATTTGTTTGAATGTGACCCAGCAGGATGACATAACCATGCCCTTCCTCTCTGTAGTCAAAGAAAGGTCTGTTTATGTAAAGCATTGTGAGTAGCTGAGAGGTAAAGTTTTTGCCTCCAGGTTCAAATCCCTGCAGGAACCAAACCTGTGGATTTTATTTCTCTTTATCAATGCACAGACCTGATTGAGGTTTCTTTTTTATTTATTTGCACTGTTTGACTAATTACTAAGGAGTACAGTGGACGGGAGTAGAGAGACAGCCCCTGGGGTTTGAACACTCAGAAGCTGCCTGAGAGGAGAGGTGATGTCTGGCCAGGAGTGAGGAGCTCTCAGCCCTGGTCGTATCCCCTGGAGATGAGCTGTAAACAATGGATCACTAAAGGAGCAGCTAAAACAAAAACGGTGCAGAATTTGTAATAATAATGAATGGTGAAAATGTTTGTTATTTCATTTGCAAGCTTCCCACGTCAATTTTACTTCGTGGCAAAACCCCTTTAAGTCTAACTTCTGCCATAATCCTAACCTCACTCCCTCATGTCCCAGACTTTACTCATGCTACATTATGTATTTTTCAGAAATGAGCTACAGTTTTAAGTGTGTCCTAAAAACCCATTTTTTTAACCTGTCTCCTTTCTTTTTATATACCTTCCCCCACATTTAATGTTAATCCTTAAAACTTGATCCCACTATTCCACAGTATCCCCAATACCCTTTACACCCATATCTGTGCATTTGTAGGCTTGATTGCAAGAATTCTCTTCACCATATGAAGGGACTTCGCTATATTTTTTAGCATGGTGATGCTAATGGCCACCATTGTGTAGTATGGTTTAACTCAGCCCCATAAAGGTTATAAAGAGGTTCTCTCATTAGATAATCTATTGTCATCATATACCCTGGTAGGAAATTCTGAGTTAATAAAGGGGTGGGGGGGGGGGAGTCTTATCCAGAATCTGCAGGGAAATGGAACACTTGTATGAATTTTGTTGCATAGCCGTCAATTTTATTGCGCACATTAGTAGCGTAGAATGCGCCAAAATGTATGGACCTGTTCTACAGTGGGTCATAGATTTAGCGCTTTCTAGCTCCAAAACGACAACTCAGTCTCAGGCAGACCACTTTTATCTTGGTCTGCCTGTTCCAGCAGTATGCTCCTAGTTTTGCCATCCTCCTGTCATAAATATGTAGAATCATACGGTTGTGGTGCGACGCCTCCAGAATGCTACCACATCCTGAGCGCATTACAAAGTGCTGCGGCTGCCACATAATGCGCCTAATTTTGGAGTGCACCTGATTATACATCTAGAAAACAGGGCTGCAACAGTTTTTGCAACAGAATACAGGTGAAGCCCCATTCCTACATGTCGCTGTTAGAGCTTTTCCCCACGGCAAGGGTTATTGGTCGGTTTGCATTTTTAGAAACTGTCTTAAAACCAACAAGCAACACTCCCCATAGACTTTAATAGAATATGCGTGCAGCAGTCCCCACTACACGGATTTTCCGCCGGACGGTTTTTTATCCCACTGAGACGTCATAAACTAGTAATGTTCAAATCTTCGCCGGTTTTTGGGGCCAACATGAAATTGGGATACGAAGGGAGATGGCTTGAATCCGCAAACCACGTAAATCCGACTGGTTTGTGGTCTTTGCCGTGTAAACGCACCCTTACTGTCAGGTTTCCACATACATTACAGCTGATTGCTGTGATCCACTTTTCCTCAAGGTTCTTCTGACAGATAGGAAATGTCCAAAATGAAGCCCCGTAAAGCTGTCCTATAGGTCATTGCACACTAGGTACTGAATGGTGCTGGTATGATAAATATTAAAGAAACATGTTCAGGAACTGTGGTGCTTTTTATTCCCAGTGAGTGCTGAGTGGAAGGGTTAGCAATTCCAACAGCAGACATAGAAATAAATCTCTGACACTCCTACAACCCTCTGCTCCATCGGCTGAACGGGACTCCCAGTGATGGGTGTGAGGAAATGGGCAGGGCTTGATGATATTATCATAAGGTCTGTTTGTAGCTGTCATAAGAACTGTATGTAGAGTATGTGTATTCTGTATTGTTATTCAGCCATGCTTATATTGTCAGGATGCCATTTCTAGAGCTCGCAGACCTCCACTCCTCTTTGCAAATGGAATTTGTAGCCTAGGACACTGGAACATCCCACACGTCCTTGAGACAATTATATTACCCCGCGAGTTTTTATAACCTAGTGCTGTCTCTGCTCAGCAGCATATTTATGGCAATTTTATGGCCTTTAGTATATACTGAATCCAACCAGATATAACAAGAAAAGCCAGGCAGCTGTGCCCTATGACATGCCAACAGCCATCAAAGACTAGCCACAAAGTTCAGAGTTCACTGGCCTGCCCACACAGAGTTCACAGCCTGTGAATGCCATCTAGTGACAGTGAGTGACAGTGAGCAACAGTCTTCATTAAGCATCAAGGGTCCGCCCACCTCATTATATCTCCAGCCTGTGAAGTGCAACCTAATTATCCTAATTAGCTGATGGGAGGTGTGGAAACCTGAGAGTGTGAGTTGTGCCCATAAGATCTATGGTCCAGGGGTCAGTTCTTTGTACATAGTTTGGGGTTCAGTTCTGGATTGAGCTGTGCTCCATCTTTTCTTCCATACCCCTGGATCTGAGAGCCGAGCATTGTAAGGACTTTTTAAGTTCTCTCCCTTTGATTTTATAACTGTTTGCTAATGTATGTCATATTCATTGTTATTGTATTTTCTATGTAAGCACTGTACCCTTTATTACTAAAATTACAATTAATAAGCTTAGTTCTTGTCGCTGTACGAATCCATTACCTTGAAGAAGTGTTTTTAACCCTGAAGCTGCTGGAGAGCAGTGAGGTAAACCTCTAAGTGTTTTTTAAGTATATTTTTGGATCAGAGTCCTTCCCACTGATTTCCTTTTCCTTTTCTTTAGATTATTGAGGAAGGTGGTGGTAGCGGATATATTTTTGGAGTGCTGGAACTGCCTTGGGGTGTGATTTATACTTGGGGGTGTGATTTATACTTGATCTGCCAGCTGAGTGAGAGGTGAGTAAAAGTGAAATAAATCAACTCCTTCACAGTGGCCCCCAGTCACGTGCTGGTGAGTGTGTACTTGACAATGGGGAATGTCTGTACAGTAAGTCCTGGGACCTAAAATGGCTCAAGGGCTGTGTGTATTGTAAGTCTGTGTGCTACCCTGACCGCTGCCTGTGTCAGTATAACACAGATTGTAATGTATTAGCATACAGAAGTATGTGGATACATTACTAAGTGGGAAAAACATTTACAATATTTATCCCTTTAAAAAAGTAAAAAACAAAAAGTGTAGAAAAAATAAATAAAATAAATAATAAAATAAAAATAAATATTTAATAAAAAAAATTATTGTGCATACATCACACACAGACACACACACACAAACCTACACATGTTAGGTATCTGCATGACTGTAATAACCTAATAACCTGTAAAATGAAACTAACAAGTTATTTTCTGTGAAATGTGTAAAAAAAACAAAAAATGCAGAAAAATGCTTTTTTTATATTCACTTTGCAAATTTTTTTTTTTACAAAATTACGCAGTAGTTAATATGTAAACTCAAACTACTCCCCCCAAAAATACAACTTCTCTCATATAAAACAAGTCCTCATTGAACTACAGCTATGACTGTTGAAACACAGGAAAGCAAAAACTAAACCATTTAGCTGGTCATTAAGGCCTCATCAGGCCTGGGGCTTAAGGAGTTAAGCCTTCCCGGACTGAAGGATCTGCAAATACTTCTGGGTTTGTACTTACCATAGCTATAGATATATGAAGAGCTTTTTCTCTTATGACCTTGTGAAGATCACTGCCTGTAGGCATCTCATCTGTGGTTGGCAATGCGAATGGCATTTACAGCAAACCAGATACTGTACATTCAGGAGATCAACTAAAAATATCAGTTCTCCTAAAGAAGTTAAGGTCATATACAAGTTGGAACTGTAGTTCAAATGAGTTTTACGAACATTCTGCGCTAAGAAAGCTACAGAATCCTCCAATATTTCATCATATAGTAAGAACTTCTGGACCATCCCACCAACTGTTCTCTTATCTGTCTGATGCAGGGCGACGGGGAGGTGAAGGTAGGCGACCGCCTAGGACTCCACTTCATCTCAAGCAGGACAGGGGTGCAAAAAGGTATGGAGTGAGCTGAATTGTACATTGAGAGGGGAGGGGTGGGGGTACTACATGCCTTATTTGCCAAGGGCACCAGAATGCCTTGTCCCAACCCTGGTCTGATGGAAGTAGTTGGTTGAACCATGGTCATGTGAGCAACTACCGGGAAGTAGTAATATCATCTGCTATGGGAACCAGCAACCTGTTGGGGCCACCTCTACCCATAGGTGAAATGCAATCAATGGTTATTTTGGATATAATAAAGAAAGACTGGAAGGGACAGAGTGAAGTCAAATGAAAATAACCAAAGAAAGAAGGAGAAGGAACCCTACATGTCCTAAACTCATCTGCTTTTGAAGGTAGTCAAGGTAGAATGGGGTCCCAGTCTAGTTTTCTATTGAGCACATGTTTTTTTTTTTTGTTATGCCCCTGACCATGGTCATATGTTGTATTAATTTTGAAGTTAAAGGCTATGGTTATATTTGACAATGATTTTTTTTCTTACATATGTTAGTACAATACTAAAAAAAGAGCTTTTACTATACTATAGCTATTGTAAAAGTCAAAAACTATGGCCAGAAATTCCTATTCCTGGTTTATAGAATGATCAGGGTAAAAGGTTATCGACCAGGGTGTGACTCTTCACATGGGTCCTCGGTTGTTAAACACTGCCAAAAATGAGCAGAAGGGGGGCTATGTCTCCGACATGAACACCCCCCCTCCCCATAAAGGTTCAATTTAAGGATACAAGCAATTAGGTATCCTTGGTCCTCCCCTCTTATCCCCTTACTCATCAGTGAGGAACAGTAAATTAGCCTAATGAACTGATGGACAGTTCTAGAAATCTGAACTGAAGTTTTGAAATAATAAAAATATGATTTAAAAAGGCAGAAACATTCACCGCGTGAGGTTTGAGTTAATAGCTGAACTGTGTTTTAAGTTTCTCCTTGCCATTAGGACCAGAAGTTCACTTAAGTATTAAAGGGGTTGTCTCACCACGCTGTTTCACAGAGCCACAGGCAGCTTTAGAGTCAGGCATCCTGTCTCTGCCTGGTCAGGTTGTGAGTGGTTCTATAGCAGTGATGAGCATGTCAGCTCTATATTTACTGCTCTTCTAATTGCACTGACTGCAGGAAATGTAATCTATAGAGCAGAGGGTTACAGAGCTCAAAGTAAACTATCAAAAGTAATTAATCTCCTTTGTTAGTTAGAGATAACACACTTTGTTCACAAGCTGCCCATGTCCTGCGCGCGGACCTGTGGTGATGTCACTCCCTGCTCTCAGATAACGCAAACAGAATAAATAGCTGGACGGGGTAGGGCAGGACGGAAACCAGAGAGACCTATGTGCACTCAGAGCAGATGAAATACCTGACCAGAGAAGGTTCCCTACATGTTGAAAGCTAATCTTTGTAATGAGACAACTCCTTTTAGGGTTTTCTGCTATTTCTCTCTTTTAGGTTATAACAGTTATTGCTTGTCTGTATGCGGGTGCCAGAGACCTTTCCCTCTTATTCGATAGGTGATGGCAGCGTTTTGGGTTGTGATTTATGCTCAATCTACAACCTAAGTGGAAGGTGTGTGCCATATTGAGTGCATGGAGATAGATAAGCCCCTTGTAATCGCAGCCATATCTGGAAATACCCCTAATACTACATTTTTAGGCTGCTCCCAGCTTCAGATTTTCTCATGTGGGGGTGTCCTCTCTGCTGGATGAAATCTCTGTGTGTTTATAAGTCTACAGTTTGTCATAGGTGCTCTGCTTCCTCTTTACATTTCTACACAGCCAGAGTGATTCTATCCCTTCAAACTTTCTTGTTTGTGCTTTCCTACCTATCTTCAGCCTGTGTGAGCTGACCTCCTTGGATGCTCTCCATCCTATCCATACTGATCTGCCATATATACCTCTCTACACACAGCTTCCTGTTATCAAACAGCTGATAAAAGAACAGAGTGCCTAACTATAGGATATATTTAGGATTTTTTTTTTCCTGCTGGACAAACTCTTTAACTTTAATAACTGATTGCTATAACCCTTTAACAACAATGGATGCTACACAGCCGTCGGGTGTTAGCTGCTAATTGCCGGCCGGTTACAGTGCGCGCGCTGTTTAACCCCTCAGACGCTGCAGAAAACATGGGTATGGTGTCTAAATGAATGAGAAAAGGTGACACACACCATTCCTCACTTCGATCAAGGCTGCCATGGTGGGATCGTGGGGACCAGATCACTTAACATGACAGGTGGGAGCCAAGTGAACGCTTACATCATCGCCACGCTTTTTGTTTCACTACTTCCTGCCTCTGGAAAGAAGTAGTGAAACCGCCATATTGATACACCCTAATGCATTGTCTATACATTATATTAGACTGTATAAATGATAGCGTCCCTTAGGAGGACTTAATGTTAATGTAAAAAAAAAATCTTTAAAAGTCTGAAAAAAAATAAAAGTTCAAATCACCCCCCTTTTGCCATTTTCTAAATAAAAAAAAATATATTGTTATATGTATTTGTTATCGCTGCATCCAAAAAAGACAGATCTATTAAAATATAAATTATCCCATAGGCTGAACACCGTAGAATAAAAAAAAATTACAAAAGCCAAAATTGTGCTTTTTTTGTCATTTCATGTCCCCTAAAAATTGGAAGAAATGTAATCAAAAAAGTTTCATGTATTCCAAACTGTAACTGTAAAAAGTACACATCAGCCCACATAAATGCCCCTCACTCAAGTTTGTAGGGGTTAGTACAGAAAAGTCATTGGCCGCACAAAATGGCGCCGACATACAAATTTCAAAATTAGAAAATGTTTGTATTTTTTATGGTACCAAAACATAACAGATACCATGCCATACCAAGTTTGGTGTTGCCAGAATCATATCAAACCACAGAATACAGATAACAGATCAAGTATACCGAAGAGTGAGCGCCCTTAAAAAATAAACCTGCAAACATGGTGCATATACCCTTTTTTCACATTTTGCCCCAATTAGATTTTTTTTGCGGATTCCCAGTATATTTTATGGTATGATGAAGACACCATTAGAAAGTACAAAAAACTAAAACTGGTCAGCACATCCGTTTTAGAAAATAAACATATAGGTGCACACTGTTGTGGCAGCAAAAGCTATGCAAACACAATACAATATCTGTAGCACTCTATAAGGCACAAAGAACGGTCAAAAAGGACATAAAATTTTTTGGGAAAAGCATTTCTGCTACTAAGGAATATATGAAAAAATGTTGAGGTTATTAGTGCACATTTTTGATCAAAACTGTAAATGCCCACCTACTGTGGCAAGGTGACCCTAATCCAGGCGGGAATCCACACCACATGTTACCTCTCTTGGTGTCCGTTCAGACCTCAACACTTCAGGGTCAGAAGGCTGCAGGAATAAGCCTGATCTGATTAAAAAACCTGTGCAGATGGGTGCAGTGCTTAAAGGGGATGTATCGCTTCTCCAGTTTGTGTGTTTCAAAGTATTTTCAATTTCTCAGCTCTCCAAATCCAGGGGCGTTTCTTTCCCTCCCAGCTGGTTGTTTCTTAACTGAAGGGTGATGACATCATGCCCCCTTCACTGTTCATCCCCCCTTCACTTAGTCCACATCTCACTGTTCCTCTCCCTGCAGTCTTATTTTGTAAGAGCTGTTTAAATACCACATACCTGCATTCAATCTAGACAGTCTTCTATGAACTCAGTCTTCTATGATCTCTTCTCCTCTCTCAGCTGGAGGTTTGTTACAGTTGAATCCAGTGTTCCTGTGAACGGCATAGATCTCCCTTCTATTCAGGAGAGTTAGGCACCATGGCACAATTTTGCTGTTTTCTGATTGTTTAATCAGCTGCAGTGTGTTTCTGCTGGGTGTGCAGGGTGAAATTGCTACGGCCCCTTAATCTGAGTGAGAGAAGCAGGGATTGAGGCACATTTCTGCTGTTTTCTGATTGTAGAAGCCCTGCAGTGTTATTGTGTTTCTTCTGGCTGTGCAGAGTGAAATTCCTGCTGGTCCCTTACTTTGAGTGAGAGAGGCAGGAATGCGTGCTCCCGTGAATACGACCGGGGGCCAGACAGAATGTAAATAAGTAGAGCCATCAGCCAATGACAGAACAGGAGGAGGAATCTGACTGGCACTGGGGAACTGTGTTTACAGAAACAGAAGATAAGGGACACTGTGAAAACAAGACAGCTTTGCTAATGACATCCAATTGCAAACTTGTTTGTATTCACTGTCACCTTATTCTGAATACCATTTAATGAAATGATACAACCCCTTTAAGCCAAATGGCAAATAGCCACCTCCCCATAAAGACAGTCAAAAAACAAAATCTGGTTAGCACATCCGTTTTGAAAAATAAATGTATAGGTGCACACTGTTGTGGCAGTCAAAAGCTATGCAAACACAATACAATATCAGTAGCACTCTATAGGCACTAAAAACGGTCAAAAAGGACATCATTTTTGGAACAGCATTTCTGCTACTTTGAAATATGTGGAAAAATTTGAGGTTCTTAATGTACATTTTTGATCAAAACTGTAAATGTCCTTCTACCACGGCAAGGTAACCCCAATTCAGGTGGGAACCTACGCTATCTGCTTCCTCTCTTGGTGTTTGTTCAGATCTCCACATTAGAAGGTTCCAGCTATAAAACTGATCTGATTAAAAAATCAGTGCAGATGGGTGGAGTGCTTAAGCCAAATGGGAACTAGCCACCTCCCCATACAGACAGTCAAAAACCAAAATCTGGTTAGCACATCCGTTTTGAAAAATAAACGTATAGGTGCACACTGTTGTGGCAGTCTGTATGGTGAGGTGGCTAGTTCTCATTTGGCTTACGCACTCCACCCATCTGCACAGTTTTTTTTTAATCAGATCAGGTTTATAGCTGGAGCCTTCTGACCCTGAAATGAGGAGGTCTTAACGGACACCAAGAGAGGTAGCATGTAGCATAGGTTCCCACCAGAATTGGGGTCATCTTGCCGCGGTAGGTGGGCATTTACAGTTTTGATCAAAAATGTACAGTTCTCACATTTTTTCATCTATTCCTTAGTAGCAGAAATGCTGTTCCAAAAATTCCTACGTCCTTTTTGACCGTTCTTTGTGCCTTATAGAGTGCTACTGATATTGTTTTGTGTTTGCATACCACTAGAAAGTACATCTTGTCCTGCAAAATAAAAGCCCTCACATGGCTATGTAGGTGGAAGAATAAAAAAGTTATGGCTCTTTTAAGGCGGGATGGAAAAAAAACTCATGTGTCAACCAAAATACAATAAAATGCACGGTTCTTAAGGAGTTAAAATTGCATCGAAAATCCAACGTGGTAATACTGACATGGCCAATATAAAAATGTCCCTCAGCTGCAAACATATTCATCACTATTAGCAACAAAAAGCAGGTAGAGTAATGATAATAAATGAACGAAAGACTGTTATTTAGCAAAATAAAAGATGCACTTTAATTCCTGGGGCTTTGTTGGGATGAAAACAAACTGTCATCTGAATTGGGACAAAAAGCGCCTGTCAGGTAGAAGAGGCTGCTTTTCTTAGAGAACAGACAATAAGCGGATGGAGCTACCCCATTCTTACCATTCCTAATGCATCTAAATTTCCCTGCACAGCAGGTAGGATATCATTTATAATGGATTTCTTGGCTGTTAATTTATGTTGGACCAGATAAAAGAGACACCATAAAAAACTGATACAACACAGGCAGCGGCCTATTAAAACAGCGGAAAGATGCACAGCCTATGCCAGGGTACTTCAGTCAGAATTCATGGAGCCTGAATTGTGCATCTGACATTTGACTTTAATTGGAACACATAGGAGCCAGTAGCTGTTTGATTAGGATCATGTAACCACTCAGATAGCTACAAGAACAATTAACGGAGCTCGGTCAAGGAATAATGGATTGGTCTTGGATTGGATCATGGAATAATTAAGGGAGACAGAAAAATGTAATCTAAAAAAAACTTTTTTAAAAATTGTATTGCTCATATTATTGCATCATAGTCTTAAACCCCAAGCACGGATCAGAGAGAAGCTTCATTGATTCATGTTCTTACTTTGATTATGTTCACAAGAAATGGATTTATTTCAAATTTTACCTGCAAATTTAGATTTATAGACTATAGCATCATGCGTGTAGATAAGATTTATAAAATCTCATCCACTTGCTGCTTTTTATTCCATTATGAGATTAACTTGAGTTGTAAGTTGTCAATTTTTGAAGGGTTTTTGTCCTATGTGATGTTTTCTGTACTAACTTGTGCTGCATGTAGCCTCCTTTCTCTACAACCAAGTAGCAGCATTTCCTGTTTGAAAGCCATTTCCCATTACCCAACAAAACTACAAGCCCCAGAATCCTTTGCCATACTTTGGCTATCTTCCACCCTCCCAACCTTAATCTCAGTGCACACTTCTTGTTTATTACCTCACTCTTAAAGCCTTTGGAAGAGGAACTAAAAGGAATTTGACTTCAAAAACTGCCCTGAAAAAAAGCCAAACTTCTTTGGCCACCTGATCTCCTGGGCTCGACACACATTGATTTCCTACTATCCAGCCTGATGAGAATCAACAACTTTTCTTCGGAGACCTTAGTCATCTCTGTTGTTTGTGCCATGATAACCTTCAACAAGCATTAATTGTGAAGATCAGACTTCTTGTTCTGTGAATAAAACAGCTGGCCCACTCCCACCTGATTGTCATCCTACTAACGGAAAACACCCGACTCTAATTTCACATTATCTGCTAATCCTAAAGGTTCACATAGTTTTATCATTCTATGATACGTAATTTCGGATTATTTTCCTTAGTAAATAAATGACCAAGTCTAATAGTTTTGATGTATTTGTTGGTTATGGTTATGTTAGAATCTGTTTTAATTTAAGGGCATGTTTATGCAAAAATATAGAAACTTCTGAAGGGTTCACAAACTTTTAAGCACTGATGTATATAATAAATATGAGATAGATGGAGAGATAGAAAGATAGAAAGAAGACAGATAAATAGAGAGATGGGGGATGAAGAAAATAGATAGATTACACCAGTGATTTTCAACCTTTTTTGAGCCGCGGCACACTTTTTACACTTAAAAAATCCCGAGGCACACCACCAACCAAAATGGCACAAAATGACACTAAAACAGTACATATTATACATATAGTTAATAATATCGATTCTAGCCAGAGATGCCCACCCCTGTAGCCAATGTGCCTCCATTGTAGCCAGTGCTGCCCCTCCTGTAGCCAGTTATGCCCCCCTTGTAGCCAGTTATGCCCCCCTTGTAGCCAGTGATGCCCCCCTTGTAGCCAGTGATGCCCCCCTTGTAGCCAGTGATGCCCCCCTTGTAGCCAGTGTGCCCTCCTTGTAGCCAGGATGCCCCCCTTGTAGCCAGTGTGCCCCCTTGTAGCCAGTGTGCCCTCCTTATAGCCAGGATGCCCCCCCCTTGTAGCCAGGATGCCCCCCCTTGTAGCCAGGATGCCCCCCTTGTAGCCAGTGTGCCCCTCTTGTAGCCAGTGATGCCCCCTGTAAGTACTTATAAAATAACAAAAGATTACTCACCTGGGTCCGCGCGTCCGGTCCGGAGCTGCTCAGCAGTGGGAGCTGCAGAGCGGTGTAAGCAGTGTGACGTCATCACGCTGCTTACGCTGCACGCAGCTCCCAGGGGTCTCATCGGCGGCAGGCTGCCAGCCGAGGAGACCCAGTGTCACAGGGGGGCGGTGAGAGCTGTGCGCCCCCTGAGACGCTAATACAGGTGAGGAGTCATGACAGGAACGATCCGACCCGCCACCTCCCATCAGCAGCTGGCTCTGCGCGGCTGTTATAAAACAGTCGCGCAGAGTCAGGGGCGCTCCTCCGGGCGGGTAGGGCGGCCGCGGCGCCCCCTGCGGGTGAGCGGAGCCTCGGCGCCCCGGGCGACCGCACACCCTGCCCGCTCCTAGGAACGGCCCTGAACAAAACACAGGCGCACCATAGTTTGGGGAACTTTCCCCGCGGCACACCCGACCATGTGTCGCGGCACACTGGTTGAAAATCACTGGATTACACAGATGATAGATAGATAAATAGATAGATAGATAGATAGATATGGGTTAGCTAGATAGATAGATATCGGATAGATAGATATGGGATAGATAGATAGATATGGGATAGATAGATATGGGATAGATAGATATGAGATAGATAGATAGATATGGGATAGATAGATAGATAGATAGATATGGGATAGATAGATAGATAGATAGATAGATAGATATGGGATAGATAGATAGATAGATAGATAGATATGGGATAGATAGATAGATATGGGATAGATAGATAATTATGTTGAATACATACCGTGTTTTCCCCGAAATAAGACCTACCGTAATTTTTTTTCAAGCTTAGAAATATAAGACCTCCCCCTAAAAAATTTAACCCCCCTGTTGGCAGCCATTGCTCCCCTCTCCCCTCACGTCATGCATTAGGGGTTAGCGATAAATTTAGATTAGGAAATTACCTTTGTGGGGGGGCTCCCTTTGGCCCGGGGTTTGCTCTTTTAAAGGGAAAAGTGTATTGCAGACAGGAGATTTTGGGGCCGTGTTTCCAAAAAGAAATGGGTAAACAAAAATTAAACCATAAATTTCAGGGTTTCTAGAGTTATGAGGGATGTTCCAGAAGATAAATGACATGGTAAATGTACCATAGATTTTTTGTACGGGAAATAGTCTTTAAAAATTATCGAGGGAAGTCAATTTTTGGGCTCTTATGCTATTTTGGGGATAACATAACTCCCAGTAAAATTAACAAATTTAAATTTTTTTCAATAAATGTAAAATTTCTTGTTCATGGAAAAAAAAAACTTTCCCCAAAAAATAAGTTTTACGCTTTCTTTGGGAACCCCAAAAAATTTAAATAAAAGGCCCTGTCCTTTTTTTTCAGGGAAACAGGGTAAAACCCAAAAACTGAAAAAAGGAACGAAAAAGGGAAAGGGCTCACTGGAAAAAAATTTCCGGGTTTTCTATATGAATTGTTTTGTCTCCTTAAAAATTTATATTAAGTATTTCCCAGGATCATGGACATTTCAAGGCTACTTATAGAGAATCTAATTTCTGATGTGACTGCAATCTGCTAAACCCAAAAAGATAACTTTTTTGTTGACACATCACTACATGATTTTTAAAAAAAAATACAGCTCTTCACCAAACTAAAAATATGGATCATTATGGGAGGCTAAACTGTCAATAAATAACCTCCTTAATTCATTGTTATCACTGAAATGCCATATGTCACCGTCACCAGTCATATGACAACAGAAATTGTTTTTTTTTTTTCCCAAAGAACGGGTTTGTGGCCCCTTTTCTTTCAATAAAGACTTTTTTTTTCCCAAAATTCCCTGGGAATTTTTCCAGAGAGCACATTACATTTTATTTTAGATTGTGTAGCAGGTCACAATAACTACTACATAGATTAGATAAAATTTCCCTTTGGGAAAAAACCCAAAACCTAGTGAGAAAATTTCCCTTTTGGGAAAGCCATGGCCAACTGGAAGAGGGGGGGGGAAAAAAGAAACTTATTCAGCCACCAATTGTGCGGGTTTTTCTCCCACTTTAAAAAGATGAGCGGGGCCGGGAAAATTGCCATCAAAGGTCGACCCAACTATGAGGGGACAAAATGAAAAAACCCAAACCCCAGAAAATCACATTGTCAAATTGGAAAGAAATTTTGCAAATTTTTGGTGGAAAAAAAAGTTTTTGGGTTTCCCTACAAAACAAAAAAAGGATTTCTGGCTCTCCCCGACCTGTAACTTCTTTTTTTAGAGGCTCCCTGTCCCCATCAAAACCCTTTGCAGTTTTCCTTTCTCCACAAAAATTTCCCTGCTCAGGACTTATCACACCCCCTTCACAGCCCCAAAAACAAAAAAAATTCACCTCCCCATCTAAACCTTACACAAAAACCCCAAAAACCCTTTTTGACACCACCACCCCTTCCACCCCAAAGCTCGGGCCCCGGGCCCCTAAACCTCTGGCTGAGGACCTGGCCACCCCATTTCAAAGACAAAATTGACAGTACCCGGGCATAACATCTCATCACAAACCCCAAGCAAACCCACCCCTGCCCTCCCCGCAACCTCTAAATGTGTTCCACCTTGACCCAACGAAAAAAAGAAGTATCCAGGGTTCCCGTTTTGCTCGCCCCACCACCTGCTCTAGCGACCCCCTTCCCTCCCCCCCCTTCCCCCATTTTATTTCTCCAGCAAACCTCCTCACCTTTCGCAATCTGTAACCCTCTCTCTTCCCCCCCTGGGGCTTCCCATCCCCCCTTTAAACAGGGGTACTTAACTCCCCTACTAAAAAAACCCTCCCCCGACCCCTCCTGTCTGCCAAATTTCCGACCATTTTCTAACCTTCCCCTTTTTCTCTAAACTTTTTGGAACGCTTGGGCTAAATCTCGGGCCCGATCCGCTAAACCCCTCGCTAACTCCCTTTTGGATCCCACAATCAGGGTTTTCCCCACCCTAAAACTCCACAGAAAACGCCCCATTTTAAAATCCCCCTAACGATCTCCACACTGCAAAAACTCAGGGCAAAAAACCTTTTTTGGTTTCTTCTGGATCCCCCTTTTGCAGCAATTTTACACGTTGAACCCCCATCTTTCTCCCCACCCTGCTCGGCACCAATTTGGGCCCCAGGGCACCGCCTCCCCTTTGGTTTTTCGTCCTAAACCTCTCTTGCACCTTCTTCCCGTGTCTCATTTGCAAAGGTTTTAAATTCCTCCCCCCTCCCTCTTGCCCTTGGGGCCCTCAGGGGGCCCGTTCTGGCCACTTTCCCCCTTCTCAAAATCAAAAACAGCCCCCATTTGGCCAAACCAATTTAGTAGAATGGCTTCCAGAACCCCTCTCTACGCTGATGGGCACTCAGTTATACACCCCTCCCGTGCCCCCACTCCTGCCCTGCTACAAAAAACCAATTTACTGCTGTCCCCTTCTCGACATCATGCCTCTCTCAAACTACAACAAACCTCACCAAAACCCGAACTTCTTTTTTTTCCCCCAACTACTAACCAACCCCCAACTTCTATTTCTCTCTCAGTGAGTGGCAACAACCCTAACTCCCAGGCAGCATGCCCGGGTCCCCCGGGGGTTTTTCTAACCCCGATCTTTTTTTCACCCCATATAAAAAATCGCTTTCCCCCTCCCCGCACTTGCACCTCAAGGGAAAATCTCCCCGAAACCGTTTCCCTTTTTCACTGTTGGGAAAAAACTCAAACCTCATTTTTTATTTTTCACTTATTTCCCCTCGTCTTTTACTACGTAACTTCCCCCGCTTATCGGTCTCCCCCCCGTTTAAAATCTCCCCCCCCAATCTGCCCTGAAGCAGCACCGGGCTTGTCTTTCTTTCCACCGCATACTGACCCTCTCCCCTTTGTCCTCCTCCACTGTTGCCCATCCATTACAGAATACAGCATAAACTCATCACTTTCACCCCCCTAAAAAATCTCCCAAATGCTGCACCCCCATACATCCCTCCCCACTCTGTCTACCACCCGCCCCTCTCTCCGCTCACTACGGACTCAAAATACAGACTACAATCACCAACCCCCCATGCCCTCTTCAAGAATTTTTGCACGTCGCCCCAACTCTGGAACATGCACCACGTACCTCAGGCACAATCCCCGCCTTCGTAGTTTTAAGAGTGTCCTGAAAACACATCTCCTCAGGGGAGGCCTCCAAAACCACTAAAGCTAACCCACACCTTCATCACAAAAACATTCTGTCTCCCCACACTAGGGGACCACAGGCACTTTCGTATATAATGTACATCATGGGGGCAGGGGTTTACCAAATCTTAGTAAACCCCCCATAATTTTAAAACATGGCTGGGCCATTGTAAATTTAGCACTTCTCCCCCCTTTTTTTCCCCAGGGACCCCTTAGATTGTAAGCTCTTGCACAGGGCCCCCATACCTTGTTCTCACCCGAAGAGCGTTCACTGTGTAATGTCTTTTTTTGTCTGTAATTATACCCTCTACATTGTAAAGTCGCGAAATTTGTTGGCGCTATATATATTAAGTTTATTATAATTATTATTAAGGGAGCGTTTTGAATTTGTTATCAGTATAAAACATCGTCCAAAACCTCAAGCATCACACTCCAAATCCATTTGGGGAAAGACCAAAGAGCTGCAAGGACCCCAGAAACAAATGTACCCTGCAAAGCGGGGAAGTTTGAATCTGCAATAGGAAAAGATTTGGTGTGAAGGAATCAACTGGGGGGGAGCAAAAATTAGAACATGGAAGACATACAAGCCCACTGAAATCCCCTTGATCTGGGGCTTCACGCAAGATCTCACCCCGCGGGGCATAATATCAAAAGAACGGTGAGCAAAAAAATCCCAGAACCACAGGGGGAGACCTAGGAATGATTGAAGAAGTTGGGACCAACGTAAAAAAGGTACCATCATAACACCTACGCACACGCCAGGGAACAAAGGAGGGGTTCGTGAAAGCATTTCAAGACCCTGGGAGTGGCCCCTACCATCTCCAATCTCAACCCTAAAAACTTTTTAGGGAGTTGAAAGTCCATGTTGCCCAGCAACAACCCCAAAACATCACTGCTCTACAGGAGATCTGCATAGAGGAATGGGCCAACCTTGTGAAGACTGACAGAAAACGTTTGACCTCTTCTTCCCAAAGGATATATAACAAAGACTGAGATAAATTTTTGTTTTTGAAAAAAATACTTATTTTCCACCTTTATTTGCAAATTAAATTCTTTCCAAATAACAATGCGATTTTGGGATTTGTTTTCTCATTTTGTCTCTAAAGTTGGGGTCTACCTAGATGTCAATTACAGGCCTCTCTCATCTTTTTAAGTGGGAGAACTTGCACAATTGGTGGCTGACTAAATACTTTCTCTCCACCACTGTAGGTGAATCTTCATGTGCTGATATAGGAAGGTAGAGCTTCTCCTTGAAGAATATAAAAGGGGAAGGAGGTTTATAGACCATGCAATAGGCTCCCGGGAATAGAGTGAGGTCTCTGGTGTCACCTATTAAAAAAATGTCCCTTAAAGTCACATCTAACCCATTAAAGAGCCCTGAAACATGACTAGGGATTTTAAGCCAAGCCATTGACGCTTCCATAAGAGAGTGTCTTTCATGTACAGACAGCTGTTTTGGAGTGTTTGCCCACAGCAGGCTTTTGGCTGACTGGGGGAAAGGATTTAACATAGCTTTAAGATTTTAAAATTTTTCCTGGGAGATCCCATAGGGCTTTTGGGGGGCTTTTTATAACACATGCAATGTTCACTGGGAAAAATGCAAATACTGTACGAAGAGAACAAAATCTCTGACTGATATAGCTAGTGTTAATTGCACTCATTAAGAAGTCCCTGTAAATTGCATTTTTCCTGGAACAAAAAGTAGTGCATTGGCAGATCTAAACAACTCAACATAGCTAAATGGAGATAGACCTGATTCTGGTTTGCCAACACTTTTGGCGACATGTATGAACGGGGTTTTTTTAAACCCCCAAAAGTATTCGGGGGCCCCTTTTGGGCCCGTTTTTTTTAGGGGATGACCCGGGCCACTCCAAAAATTGGGGCCATTAGGAGACCCCCGCGGGAAATTTTGTAAATGCCCCTGAGATCGGGGGGGCTTTTTTTAAAAAGCGTCGCACCACAACCTTTAATTTTTTCTAAAAATTTTAAAAGAGGAGGAGGGCAAAACGGGGTTGCATTTACGGGGTGGGGAAGAGCCAGACAAAATTTAAAAAGGGCTTTATCTGAGCCCGATTTGTTTTTTTTGAAGCGGGAAAGTACTAAAATAATGACCCCGTAAAACAGTTAAATAAAACCCAAGGCGAAATTCTACACAAAAAATGGCGCAAAAAAATTTTGTTTGTCTGGGTGAAAAATTTCATAAAAAATTCCCCCTTTATTTTCATCTCCGTATATTTCCCTTGAAATGGTTGTGGGAAAAGTCCCAAAATTGGGGTTTTTTAGAAACCCTTTTTCCCTTTTGGTAGTGAGGGAGCAAACATTTTAAAAATGTTGAGTGGGAACCCTAAAAACCTTTAGTGCGTTTGGGTTTTGGGAGGTTTCGACTGGGAAACCTTAAACCCCCAAAATTAAAGTCAATGGGAGAAAAAGTTTTTTTTTTTAAAATTTTTTATACCTATACAGGGTTGATTTACCCCAAACATACACCAAGTAGGCGAAATTAAACATAAACTACTTTTGTTGTTTTGGGCCCACTATTGGATTAAAGCCAGTAGCCCAAAAATTTTACAAAAGGGAAAATAGGGGGATTTTGTTACTCCCCCCACCCAAAAAAAATACATCCCATGCTTGTCAAAATTTGCTTATTTTTTGAGGCGGGGTAAATTTATTGGATAAAACTGTATAAGGAAAAACAAGAGGCAACAGACAGCTATGTAATGTGTATAGCCGACATTAGAGCAGAAATAGAAAACTATCAGAATATTGTGTCTAAATATAAATGCTGTTTTACATAAACTAGTAACGATATGTTATTCGCCTCCATTGAGCATTGCGCCTCGATAGGCGCATTACATACACTAACAATGATATGCTATGTGCTGCGATTTTTAGGTGCATTAAATTTACTATGCAAGTAAACATAATGGCAGACTCCAGATTTTTGAGAGGATCGCATTTTCTGGTACACTTTACACTGATTTAATGCGGCTAAAAACTGCTGCGACAACGACAATTTTCGGACATGAAAACTATTAAAATAGCGTGTCGAACGCCACGTCGAACATTTACTCAAAGTAAAATGTTCGGGTTGGCTCGAGTTCTAAAAAATCATGAAGTTCGACTCGAACTTAACTTTTCTCGAACAGTTTGATCAACACTACTCTGGCACCAGTGGTTCACTAATACTACTGAATTGCTTCTTCCTTTTGCCAAGGTGCCATTGTGCCCTTTACCCTCCAAATTTGGACCAGTTTGGAGGATTTTTTTGAGGGACCTGATTTATGGAGAGAGACCTCCATTGTTGCTTAGCCACTATTGGATTAGCCCGTAGTCCACAGATACATATGAAATATGGGGATTTTGTTACTCCTCCACCCAATAAAATACATACACAAGCTTCTCGAAATGCTTATGTTTGAGGCTGGGGTGAAAGTTGATTGGATAAACTGTGTAAGGTGAACAAGTGAATACAGCTATATAATGTGCATAGCCGGCATTAGAGCAGAAATAGAAAACTATCCGAATATTGTGTCTAAATATAAATGCTGTTTTCTGGGGTTCATGTCACCTCTACCCGGCTTCTTTCATAAACGGACACTGATATACTGGGTCAGTCATATGGTTTCCAAAAAGGCCGAGCAGAGGTGACATTAGCCCAAGGGGTGCAGTGCTTTCCTAGTGCTGCTGCCACTTCATCCTAATGTCAGCGAAAGCCATGGTGGTGAATTAGAAAGAAGTTATTTATTGTGAACCATTTTTTTGGATCTGAAACTGAAAACATAAAGGGCAGATGGGTTTGGTTTCCACTGGTAAATGACCTACGGGCAGCTACAAGCTATAATTGTCTTTCCGGGAAAATCTAAGAAGACAATTGATGACGGGTGTAAAATAAATCCAAATTATTATCTAAGTTTCCGAGCTGTGCGGAAATATTATAAGACAGTCACAGAATTCTCTGTGTGCCTATGTGATCATATGGAGACATACAAAAATGTCCTTACTGATCCATGGATAATCAGGAAAACAAATGCCCAATGTCCCATCAGATGCTGTGTTGCAAATAGCGTTGCTTGCTTGGTTTGACATGGTGTGACATCAGCAGTCTTGGACACACTGCGCCATAGACGGGGCTTACCATGGAGGGCGTAACTAAGTGACTACCTGGTTATCACTGGAGCCTCTGATGATGAAGATAGGCTGGGCCGCTCTGGTAGTCACCAGGTGCCACTTTAAAGCTATCCCCAAACAAGTGGCAGCTGAGCAAGGGGTCAGAGACACCGGAGCTAAGTCCCAAAGGAGAAGGCAGAGACGTGGTCAGACAATCTGAGATCAAGGCTAGCATTACAATACATAGCAGAGGTCAGGAGCGGAGAGATCAGACAGGAGGATGATACAGGCACTGCCTATTATACCCACTGAAGGAAGGGGATAGGCTAGGGAAGCAAAACACTGCGGGACACTGCGGCTTTAAATTCCTGGAGAGTCTGGCTGCTACTTCGGATAGTCAGGTGGACACTATCCAGCAACAGAAGGATGTAGCAGTGCTGGAAGTATTTGCAGCATAAAGGGAGGCAGCTTCAGCAATATGACCTAACACCAGGAAGAGCAGCCCGGTGCTGCTGACCGTGCGAGTTACCAGCATGACGCACACTGGTTCAACTAAACTTGTGAGAAAAATTGGTTTTGGATCATCCAAACCTTAAAGGAGTTTTCTCACTACATAGATTACATTTCAACATAAAGGGACAGTTAAATGAAGACTTTTTCTAAATACATTGGTCAATAGATTTTACTTTAGTCATGAGTAGTGTTGATCGAACAGTAAAAAGTTCAAGTTCAATTAGAACCTCAAACTTTTGTGAGTTCGGTTCGAAGTTCTATTCGAACTGGAACCCCATAAATGTCTATGGCAGAAGATGCACGGGTTAATTTTTATACCTACACAGGTGAGGAGAAGCTGTAATTACCATCCATAACAGTAAACTGGATATGTGGAACAACTTAGTGAAGAATACTTCACAAGGCAATACAGTAAAATATATATAACATGATCATGTCATTTTAGCAGCCAATGAGAGCCCTACATCTCAGTGACGCATTTTTGACACTTTTCGGTGCTCTGCACTGATTGGATGGGCGCCAAAAGTGCAGAAAGCCGCTGAAAACTAAACTGAATATGTCGTGTCGAACTAGAACTTTACTCGAACAAACAGTAAAATGCTCGGTTCAGTTCGAGTTCTAAAAATTCGAGAAGTTCTACTAGAACTTAAATTTTCTAGAATGGTTCGATCAACACTAATGCCATATAATGAACTAACATGCTTTACATTAATGTTTAATCTTTACAAATATAACAAAACTATCGGTAATGATATTAAAATTGGCCACATATTATTCTTCATAATATTATTCTTTCAAATTCAAAAAGCTGCTACGGGGCCCTGCATCTTGAGGGGGCCCAAAAGCCTCTTTGACACATTGGAGATTTGGAGACGGTGTATTATACAATTACTTAACCCCCAAAACTGCAAAAATTGAACTTTCGGGCACCGAGTATGATTTAGCAAATCCAAGTACTCTGTATAATAGATATCCATGTATATGAGAGTGTTAGGCATTAGGTGAGTGTCACGTACCCACTCACCAGCACGTGACTGGGGGCCACAGTAATGGGGTAGATTTATCTCCACTTGCGCTCACCTCTCAATCAGGTAGCGAATCAAGCATAAATCGCACCACAAGACAGTTCCAGCACCCCAAAAATATATCCGCTGCCACCACCTTCCTTCAATAATCAAAAAAGAATCAGCCGGAAGGAATCTGATTCCTAACAGATATTCTAAAAACACGTAAAAAATACGTACAGGCTCAACTCACTGCTCTCTCAGCAGTTACAAAAGAAAAATACACTCCTTCAAGGAAATGGATCCGTGCAACAACAAGAGTTAACGTATTACTGATAACTTTAATATTAAAATGATTTACAGTGCTTACATAAATAAAATATAATAACAATGACTTTGGCATACGAATCAATACAGTTATGAAAATAAAAAGGGAGAAAATGAGAAAGAATTCACACTTACAAAATGTTTCAGTTTCAGATCCAAAGGGTTTGGAAAGAAGAATGGAACACAGCTCAATCAGAAATTGAACCCCAGGCTATGAACAGAGTCTGGCTTGGTGCTTTATAGGCCCCAAAACTCTGTCCAGGTTTCCCCTCCTCTCTCATATTTGCCTACTCTTTTACTGGCTGAAAATATGAGGTAGGTGGACACTTGATTGTCTTATGAGGGTGGTTGCTTACTATTGTCACAGGATGGCAATCACAGACTGCGCTTCTGCTGGGGGCAGATCAATGAGAGGGTGTATTGTGGGGGGGGGGGGAGAGAGTCAAAGGTGACATCTGTTATACTTTCCTGGATGTGGATTGTTTATGCTACGAGTCGTAAAATTGTCATTAATCTAGGGCTTATCAGATATGCACTGGGCTGTATCCACACGGGATAATATACTTGTCCAAAAGGACTGGGGTGAGACTCTGCAGACCCATGCTATAAATTCCATTTCTCACAGGAGGGGGAAGAGGGGTTTTCACTCTAAGCCATGGTTTAATGACAATCCAGAATATATTTAATTTCCAGTGTACTGCATTACATCTCCCTACATTACAGTGAGCCTGCGAATGTCGCCAAATAACAGCTTCTGGGTGTGGGAAAGATTAAGCCAGCAATACCAAACTCCCTAACTATTGCTGTCTATGGAGAGGAAAATGTTATTTAACTAACTAAGAGCAGTCTTTACGGTACAGAGATCGAGCTGAAAATGGTGTTCACAAGGCAATACAGTGAAATATATATAACATGATCATGTGATTTTAGCAGCCAATGAGAGCCCTACACCTCAGCGATGACGTATCTGGCACTTCTCTGTGCTCTGCACTGATTGGATGGCCACCAAAAGTGCAGAAAGGTGATTAGATGGTCGCCAAAAGCGCAGAAAGATGATTGGATGGCCGCCAAAAGTGCAGAAAGCCGCTGAAAACAAAACTGAAAATGGCGTGTCGAACTAGAAATTTACTTGAACAAACAGTAAAATGTTCAGTTCGGTTCAAGTTCTAAAAATTTGAGAAGTTCTACTAGAACTTAACTTTTCTACAACAGTTCGATCAACACTAGTCATAAGATAAGACTGTTTTTAAGGGCTCTGAAGTGCACACATGTTTCTATAGTTACCTGCATACCAGACGGACGTCTGTTATCTGATTATCTAAGAGCAGGGAGTGACATCACCCTATTGATGGACTGAGATCGAAGCAAACTAATTATAACTAACAATATTAGCTTCACTAAACAAAAGGTACAATCTTGTTAGAGATAATCTCTCTCACTGTCCCTAGAAGTTGAATCTCTAATCACTGCTATAGAACCATCCACAGCCTCAGGAGAGAGTGAGTACAAAACTTCTAATCTACATGAAACAGTGTGGTGAGAAAACCCCTTTAATTTCTAACCCGATCATTATTTCTAAACCTCTCCCTAAAACAAACTATAACCGTTACCTTAACCTTAGGTTAGGATTTTAGGATGTTCTGCAGTTCAACTTACTTTTCAATGCCGCTGCAGGCCTCTTGGCACTCCCACCATAGACTCCCTTTTTAGTACAACCATCTGAGGTCACTTACGGTTTCTGTAGGTTACCCCTATGTCATGAAAAGCAAAAGTGACATAGAATGTAAGATGTTGTGGGTCACATCTGATGTCACTTCAATTTCCCAAAACATAGGGATGTGATGTCAGATGTCACACCGGAAGTGACATCATGGCGAGGTCTGGAGCAATGGGCACCATAGCAATGATAAAAGAAAGGTTTATCCCTAAAACCCCCTGAAAATTCTAAACCTAATTTAGGGTCAATTACTGTCCAATTTTTGGTGATTTTCGCAAAAATTTGATACAGATCAAATATGACATCAAATTGAAACACTGATAACAAATATAGTATCTAGAACAGCTCCATAACATGGTGTAGTACAGAGAGAGCATATGGTGGACATGGAGTGCCTGGGTGCATTGCCATACAGGTTCTGTTCGGAGTGCCTAGGTGCATTGCCATACAGGATCTGCTCGGAGTGCCTCGGTGCATTGCAATACAGGTTCTTTTCGGAGTGGCTAGGTGCATTGCCATACAGGTTCTGTTCGGAGTGCCTGGGTGCATTGCCATACAGGTTTGTTTGGATTGCCTGGGTGCATTGCCATACAGGTTCTGTTCGGAGTGCCTGGGTGCATTGCCATACAGGTTCTGTTCGGAGTGCCTTGGTGCATTGCCTTACAGGTTCTGTTCGGAGTGTCTGGGTGCATTGCCATACAGGTTCTGTTCGGAGTGCCTAGGTGCATTGCCATACAGGTTCTGTTCGGAGTGTCTAGGTGCATTGCCATACAGGTTCTGTATGGAGTGTCTAGGCGCATTGCCATACAGGTTCTGTTTGGTGTGCCTAGGCGCATTGCCATACAGGTTCCATTCAGAGTGCCTAGGTGCATTGCCATACAGGTTCTGTTCAGAGTGTCTAGGTGCATTGCCATACAGGTTCTGTTCGGAGTGTCTAAGTGCATTGCCATACAGGTTCTGTTCGGAGTGTCTAAGTGCATTGCCATACAGGTTCTGTTCAGAGTGTCTAAGTGCATTGCCATACAGGTTCTGTTCGGAGTGCCTAGGTGCATTATATATTGGCTTTCAATGGATATGCTATGATTTTCTGTTGGATAGAAAAAAACTCTATGCCTCTTTATGAAACCATAGCAAGATGGAGAGATGGAAAAACCTTATGCACTAGAATCGGAGCCATTATAAAATATAGCTGTAATATGGCTGCATGCATTAGTCCTTAGACACACTCTAAAAAAATAACAGCAGTGCAAAAAGTTAGGCGGTGAGCATCTTACCACCCCGCACGGCTTATAGACACAAATAATAAGTATTGATATATGAATATTTATATATACATTTATAGGTCCTGCGTACTCGAATATTATTACCATATCATCCTGGAAACAAATAAAACTGCTGACAGCAAGAGATAACAATAAATGAAAAGGACAGAAACCCCAGTAGATGTCAGCTGCCAGCGACAGCCCTTCGAGTATTGAGTCACATTGTCATTGCAGGTGACATGTAAAAGGCGTTTATCTAACTAGAGTTCAAGGAGTAACTGGTACATATCAGCAATTGTAAAACAATTAGTCACATTATATAATGTGAGATCCTCAAGGTGATGGAAAATCTTACGACATGGGCAGCTAGACCTCAAAAGAAATAATATCATAGCACAGAGCAGCAAAAAAGTCAGATCTCCAGATCGCTAATACTTTGTGACAATGTAACAGGCTGTTTATTAAGGGCCTCCAATTTCATTGATTACCTATGCAAATGAACTGCTGGCTCAGAGAACGCTTCATTTTTATCTAAGTTAGACAAAGGATCCTGGTACAACGGGCACAAAAATGTCAGTAACATTAAGGTTATGTTCACATGGCTTATTTAGGGGCGCATTTCGCCATGTATTTCGCGGCGTAATGCACTCTAATACAAGCGAAATGAACCTCATAATTACGGTAATCCATAGCTCTCATAGAGAACTATGGATTACGCCTCCTCTCCCCGCTCGTACAATATGATCGTATTGTACACACGGGAAGATAAGTGACATGTCAATTACTTGTGGCAAATACGTGCCGCGAGTAGTGAATGTCAATGGGGCTGGCGTCGTGGGAGTATGCGCCGATCAGCGCGACTCCCCGGGCACCCGCCATACTGTATTGAGATAGGTAGGTGTGTCCCCAGGCAGGTATAGAGATAGTTAGGTGTATCCCCAGGCAGATATATAGTTAGGTGTGTCCCCAGGCAGATATATAGTTAGGTGTGTCCCCAGGCAGATATATAGTTAGGTGTGTCCCCAGGCAGATATATAGTTAGGTGTGTCCCCAGGCAGGTATATAGTCAGGTGTGTCCCCAGGCAGGTAGAGAGATAGGTGTGTCCCCAGGCAGGTATATAGTCAGGTGTGTCCCAGGACAGGTATATAGTCAGGTTTGTCCCCAGGCAGGTATATAGTCAGGTTTGTCCCCAGGCAGGTATATAGTCAGGTGTGTCCCAGGGCAGGTATATAATCAGGTGTGTCCCCAGGCAGGTATATAGGCAGGTATAGAGATAGGGCTTCCCACAGGCAGGTATATAGTTTTATGGCCAAAATTAAACAAAAACTAATACTCACCCTGGCTCACCTGCTTCCCCACCAGGGTGGCGTGATGACGTCATGCCGCCGGCGCCGGGACGCTCCTCTGTCAGCTCCTGGGCCCGCACAGAGTTATTACTGTGTGCGCCGAGGAGAGGCAGCGGCGCAGTGAGCGGAGTTCATCGCGTCGCTGCCTAATTCACCAGTAATAGTAGCGCTGACGGCCCGCGCCGGCCTCCTGTCCGCTATATTATTAGCAGACCTGGGCATCGTACGCCGCGGGCCGCATCCGACGAGCTGGAGGGCCGGATGCGGCCCGCGGGCCGTACTTTGCCCAGGTCTGATCTAAGTGTATAGAGTGGATTGTAGAGATTAGCATAGGAGTCACGTGCGGGGTCGCCCTTTTTAGGGCGGGGTCTCTGCTGAGGGATAGGATTTAGTACAGATAATATAGGAGACAGTACAGTGACACTACTTGATATATCCTGACTGTTCCTGTATATTACCCTTTAGTATTTACTTGGCCAATATTTTATATGTTTTTAGATTGATATTGATCAAAAGTTATATTTTAACAGGAATATATTTTGTTTTTTTGGGATTGTTAATATTCCTGTACTTGTGGGAAGTTTTGGAGCTATTGAATGCAGCATTACCCGAACAGTTTCGAAAAAGAAGAGGATGAGCAGCATGGCAAGAGATAACAGAAGCAGGAAATATTATCTGACCCTCTATGTTTGGTTCGATTGGTGCAGTGTTAAAGAATGTACCCTATATCTATACCTGTTCCATACAGATGTCAGGGAGACCATAATTAATTTGTCTCCACCATCCCCTTTTCCAGTCATTATTTTGTATTGCCTCATGTTGCCCTCTTACCGGCTAGTTCCTAGCATTCTTATTTAGAATATATTTATTTATATTTACGTGGTAATAAATTCGTAGGGACGTAATCACCAAATTCTGAGAGGGACTACATTCATCCACTGGCAGCCGCACGTGGATGACATACGGTGTAGAAGAAGTAACACTGTGGACAGGTGAGCATGAGGGCAGACAGTATATAAAATACTATACACTGGAAAATCCCATCTAGATAAACTGGCAATCTTTCTTCCAGATTAGAAACTAGAAGGCCAAACTTATCGTAACTGCTTCCTATATCACGCTGACCATCTGTGGCCGTAAAATAGAGATACATGTCTAAGTTTTCACTTAAAATAATACATAATAGCCATACCCCAATCACAAAGGGGCTGATTTATCAAGGAAGTGTCTAGGTTCAAAGCCATACAACTCAAACGTGCCCTGTGTACAGTGAGAGCCCTTGAACTGTCGTTCTCTCTTTTTCTGGGATGTCTTTATTTTTAACCCAAGTACAGATACAGTTTTATGTTACCCAAAACATAGCTATTTTTAGGAACAAATCATCCTCTATGAATATATTTCCTTCATCACCTTCATAGAGCTTTTGTAAATTTTGAAAGTTTAGAACCTTAATGTTTTGTGGCCAACACTGCAGTCAAGTGTCTCTTGGATGGGTTTTGCATGGACATATGATAAAAGCATTATTTATATATTTTTAAAAAATTTAAATCCATTGAAATTTGCAATAGATTACCAAGGCCATAATAAAAAAGCAGAATTATTTACAGGGAGTAATTAAAGGGGTTTTGCCACAATCTCATTTCATACCTCCTGTATCCAGCTCTTCAGCTCTGTGCGCTCAGAAGGGGGCGTGTGTGATTTGTTTGAATTACATATCATGTGACCCAGCAGGATGACATCACCAGGCCTTTCCTCTCTCTAGTGAAAGAAAAGTCTGTTAGAATTGTAAGCAGCTGCACTGTAGCTCAGAGGTAACATCTTTGCTTTACAGCACAAGGGTCCTTGGTTCAAATCCCTGCAGGAACTTGTGGATTTTTTTTCCTCTTTATCAATGCACAAACCTGATTGAGGTTTCTATTTTTATTTGCACTGTTTGACTTATTACTAACTAGTCCAAAAGACAGGAGTAGAATGAAAACACTTGGGGTTTGAATACTCAGTAGCTGCCTGAGAAGAGAGGTGATGTTTGAACATGTGCAACCAGGACTGAGAAGCTCTCAGCCCTGGTCGTATCAACTGGAGACAAGCTGTAAACAGTGAACCACTAAAGGAATTTTTAATAATGATGAAGGGTGAAAATGTTTATTATTTAATTTTCAAACTTCCCACGTCAATTTTAGGAGTTGTAACATGTCACATGTTGGAGGGGTTACTCCGGCAAATGCAATTAATGTCTGGTTGATGGATGGTTCATCTGCTCTGTCACCCCTGATTACTAGAATGTTATGGAAGTAGAGCCAGTAAAGCAGTGACTTCCCAAGGATTGTTTTCTGAAGACCCAATGTTTGTCCTCTGACTTTGGTCTATAAATGATATGAGTGGTTTCATGAAGACAACTACTGTTTATTTGCCTAGGTCTGCCATCAGTAATTGCCTGGACCCATACAGCCAAAGCATCTGCCCCCCACACCACCATTAACAGTTCCTATTTTACACCATATCAGCGGGCCGCTTATTTTAAAGTTAGTCAGGACACTGACAGGAGTAGTGCCAGTGCTGCCATGATATCACTCCTGCATATGCCATATCCATGTACATCTACATCTCTCCATCCCCTCTGTCCAGTGTCCTCTCTTCTTGCTCTCCATTTCGGGTCTTCTGTGCCCAACACCCCACTTGCTGCTGCCCTACAGTTTGGGTCATACATGCTGTGTCCTGAACACTGCCAATGTTCTTCTTCTGGGTCCTCTGCTGCCCACTTTCTTACCAGCCAATGCCCAGTTGTCATTGGCTTCTTAAATTATATTTTCGTTGGTTGGTTTTTAAATGTAAAAAATATTTAAAACGTGCATTCTTTAGTTCCATTCCATGCAGAAAATGTACTATTGAGGTCAATGGGAATGGCAAAAACCCTTGTGTAAAACGCATCCCAAACATTTGTATGTCGTTCTGGATGCAGATCCACACCCAAAACCAAATGGAGATGAACGGGACTTATTTCTGACTGTAACTCTGATGGAAGAAAAGGAACCATGAACTACTAATTGAAAACCAGTTTGTCCAAGTAAATTTTACTCATCGTCTGGACGTACACTAAGGGTATGTTCAGATAACCTATTTGCTGGGCATACTTCGGCGCATTACTGCACCAAAGTACACACAGCAAATATGGTGAATTCATAGCACTCATTGAGTGCTCTGTTAAAGGAACGTATTTCCATACTGCTGGGGAAGATGAAACTAAATAGGAGGCAAGTTTCATTCTGTGGGAGATACCAACTGTGCAGGGAGAGCTGAGGACATAGCTACAGGTTTAATCTATACAAACAATGCAGCCACAGCACACTGAGGAAAAGTAGACCAGGTTTTCTTGTTGCTTACAGCCCGCTCCTCCATAGCCAACAGGCATTCTTATTACTCTGCTGCTAGTGTAATAATAACCAGCATGAAAATAGCAGCACATATCTCCTCATTGTACACCGGGTACAAATTTATAGGCTCTCTTCGGCACAGTGGACTCTCCTAGCTCAGAAGCAGGAAGCTTCACAGAGCAGTTAATATAGTGATCCAGGAGCCAACTTGTTCCCACTTTAGCCTCCCTTTCTTAAAGATGGACCCCATTATTTTGTTTTGTTTGACTGAATTACATGTAAAATAATTGTATTTCCCTAATTAAACCTATTTGAGAAAGTGTTTATATTTTAGTCTGCTGTTACTTCCTAAGGTGTTCTGGAGGTGATAGGTCCTCTTTAAGGCCTTTTCCCCTATCACTCAGTTCCTGAAATACTTCTTTAGGTTCCTGTGTATGATCTTTTGATTTTCATTTTGACTTAACTTGTCTCTGACCATGATCTATAGTTAGTCACCTTTCCTGATCCTCGCCTAGTATACATTTATGACTTACCTTGGTCTGCCCTGATCTGTACCTGTTTGACTACAATTTACGGGCACCGTCTTGGTACTAAAACTTGATGATTACTGTCCTTGTCTACACCAGCTACTAAAATACTCTGTAACATTAATGTAACATGCTCATCTGCACAGGGGCCTAGTAAGGGGGCCCTATCACCTTAAAGCGGCTTCATATAATTTATTAGATTCTAAGTAAATTCCTTAGCTAATGCATTTTAATCCAACAACTACTGATGGAAAATCAGAGAAATATAAGGGGTTGCTATAAGATAATACAGTATGAGGGACTCATAATATTTCTGCATGCTGGCGCTCAAGTGCAACTTGGGAATTCCCTTTTGAAAAGTTCCCTTTTGAAAAACAGCAACACTGTAAGGGCCCATTTACACGGCAATGGACAAATACCGGTCGGCTTATCCAACCGGTCTTTGTCCCGTTTGTGTGCCGTCCCCACGGACGCGGAGGGAAGGGTTTCTTCTCCGCGATGAGCGGAGAAAAGCCCTCCCCCTTCACATTGACATGCACATATTCCGTCCGAAAACCGGATGGAAGAATGTGCAAGTACAATGTTTTTCGGGGACTGCTGCACGGGTTTCCCATAGAAGCCCGTTGTACTTGTTTGCAGCAGCAAACCCGTGCCGTGGGGACATGCCCTAACAGTAGCTTCTGGTCTAGAGGACCCAGGTCATCCCTGGGATGCCTTTGAATATCCTTTTGTATTTCTACATTTCCCCAGAAGTAAACTTTCTGGCAAAAATAGCTGAGCATCAGAGTTTCAGAAGACATTATTCATCCAAAAAGAGATGGTCTTCATTGGGCAATCCCTTTAACGGAAACTTTACCAAAACAGACAAATTCTGGGAAACATCTATACATGCTAAAAACGCCGAAGGGGGCTAAAGATATGCCATTTAATGAACCCTAGGAACCAGAGGCGTAACTTGAAGACTCTAGGCCCTAGTGCAAAAAGTGAAATGGGACCCCCAGCTACCTTATGCCACTTATGCTGGTGTCTCCTCATGTGGCAGAAGGGCTTCTGGGGCCCCTCAAGCTGCAGGGCTCGGTAGCAACTGCTATATCTACACCCCCATTAGCTACACACCTGCTAAGAACCAAAGTATGCCAAGAAGGACTCTAATTATTGTAAGTCATGGTGTACCCAGATGTATATTGTCAATGTGAAGAACGAAAATCTACAACAAAAAATTTTGGCCACACATCAAACAACCGTAATCTAAATAACTACAGTGCAACCTCTTTAAAGATGGACCCCACTAAAAGTTCAGAATGGTCTTCTTTGAGAGGTACAATATATCGGAAGAGGTGATTTTCTGGGGAGGGTTTCATTAGAGTTGACTTCAAGTCCCAAAGGGTTAGACATCAAAAACCAAAGACGTAAGTAGTGACTTGAGTTGCTGGTTTTTACTTTCCTCCAGACAAAATAAGTTAAGGAGGTTTTATTACCAACAAACATACATGGTATATAAATAAGATATGCCATCAATGTGTCATAGAGGTCACTGGTAACCGACTAATCCCAAGAACGGGCCAGATCAGAATAGAGATGTGGCCACGCTTGCGCGATCCCTCTCCTTTCGGGTAGGTGGTATTTCGAGTACAGCCGAGCAGTTACATTCCAATATACTGAAATGAATAGAGAGTAACCACTTACGGCCACTTCTCCGTTCTCAGTTTTGGGGGTCTGTTATGGAGATAGGTGTGGGTACCAGAGGTGAGACCCGCACCTACCACACATTGTTGGCATATCCTATCGACATGCCATTAATGTTCATGATAAAACCCCTTCAACAATTGGGGGTCTAGAAAAGAAAATAAACTGAAAATGTAAGAACCTACACACTGGGTTTATTAAATGGTTTGTCCACTTTCTACAAGACCATCTCATTACACGACTGAGAAAAGGTAATCAGAGAATGTCTCACAGGGATCAGCTGTAAATGTTCAATTCCCTTGCAGCATTACCACTGGATAAATAAAGAATTACATTATATCCATTCATGTTAATGGGCAGTTATCGAATGCATGGATGTTCTTGGTCCTCCAGAGAGAGAGATGCTCTTTGTATTCCATACAACACCCTCTAGAAGATGGAGGTCCCAAAAGAGTGACCTTCTCTAGGGCATCTTGAAATTAGTTTTCAAAGACGACTCCTGTAATATAACGGTAATGTTAATGGACTGTGGGGTTCACGGATGCGTCACCTATCTGATCCTATATTTATATCATGTTTGGGTGATAGAATATTCTTATAGATTTTGACCTGTGAAATAATTGTTCGGCACACAATAGAAAAAAATGAGAAAAATGATAAATGAGAACATTTTGTGTAACCGAGAACATTTTATTCAGTAGAAGAGATTTAGCTAAAAATACAAGGACAAAATACAGTATGTTCATAAGGAAGCGTGATTTCAAGACAGAAAAATAAACTATAACAATAATAGCTGCAAGAAATATGGTTCAGTTAGACACCGAGAACATTAACTGGCTGGAGAAAATGGGTTTCTCTTTTGGAGAAAATTATTCTTACAGCTATAATACTCCAAAATAGAAAGGAAATGTAGAAAAGTCACTAAGCCTTATACGATAAAGACACCATTAGTAGCAGTCCCATAAAGGCAGGTAGCTGCATCTACACATTAATTTCATTAAAGCTTTATTCCTATTAACATAATCTCCATGTTTCCAAGAACAGATCAGAATAAAAAAGGTTTCCTCAATTTTTTCTTTCAGAAATAGCGCCACTCCAGCCATGGGTTGTGTCTGGTATTGCAGCACAGTCTTAAAGGGGTTGTCTTGCTACAAAGAATAGCTTTCAGAATGTAGGGAACACTAAATGAAGACGTTTTCCAAATATATTGCTTTGTTCATCTTTTTTTGTTAAGGAGCTACAAATGATTTTATCACCTTCCTGGCTCTATTTGGTTCCCCCAGTGACTGACCTGTGTATTCCTTCTCCCCTGCTGTTTGTTCTATGTGATAGCAGGGAGTGACGTCATGACACAGGTCGTGGCAGCCAGAGTGAGATTGTGTGTGTTATCTGAACTTTCAGACAAAAGCCAGTAATTACTGCTGTTTACTTTAGATAAATCTCCTGCTAGCAGTTTCAGAGAAGCTTCTAAACTAATTAGCAGACTGAAAACATGGAGTTCAATACATGGAGTGAATGCACGAAGCTTGTATGCTAATTACAGACAGTCTGACCAGGAAGTGACAGGATGCATCTATGAAACTGAGGGGAGACAATCCGTTTAATAGAAATGAAGCCAAGTTACATAGTTACATAGTTAGTACAGTTGAAGACACATGTCCATCAAGTTCAACCAAGGGTGGGGAAAATGTGGGTGAGGGAGAGAGACAAGGACTTTAAGCCCAGCCTCACCACTGGTTAATGCCCTGGAACCCACAAGGCATGAACCAATCTGCTCCAGTGCAGACCATATCTCGGACCCTAGAGCCTCCCCCAGCCAGATCCAGAATTTTACATAGCTACATACGCCTTAATATTCTTTAGTTCCAGGTAGGTATCTAAGCCTTTCTTGAAACTCTCTACAGTTCCTGCTGTGACCAGCTCCTCAGGCGGCTATTCCACAGATTCACATTTCTTACAGTGAAGAACGCTCTTCTCCTCTGGAGATTGAATCCTTTTTTCTCTAGTCGAAGGGAATGTCCCCTTGTCTTACCAGGAAGTGGGAGGCTAAAGTTGCAATAACAGGCACAGCCCATGGACTTAAATGGGTCTTCTTGTGCATCTATATGTGTATGATGTACAGATTTTGTGAAGTATTCTCTCCTCAAATCATCATATGAATCCCTTCAGACTGTACAGACCCATATTGTAGGGTACTCTTGCCATCTTCCTCATACATTGTACAACTAACCAAATCCTAACAGTGCCTAGGTAACTTCTTTAAACCTGCCTATTATCTTTGGCATCACTGGGGACTTAGGGGCTTCATTTTGTCTAATGCTTTGAGAATGGAACTGCTTTTAAAAGGGTTTTTTCATTTCACGGGGAGCTTTAGCCTGCCTGTTTAGGCTGTGGGAGGTTCTACAGCAGTGACAGACATTTCAACTCTGCTATTTCTAGCTGAGCCTGTTAGAGGAACATTGGCAATAAATGAGTTTTAACAGTAGGGCACCAGGCTATGGCGCTTTAAAGGATAAAGTTTGTCAGCCTTGGTCACAGTTATCTGGAGCCATTCTGACTGTAGTGCACCCCACAGCTGCTGGAGACTGTGTGGGGCAGGATCCATAGAGTGAATATGACAATCAAGGTGGTCCCAAAGATACTCAATTGGGTTTATGTCTGGGGAATTAGAAGCCAGGGAAGTACTTGGAAGTCTTGGGCATGCTTTTTCATCCAATGTCTCACATTTCTAGCCATGTGACATGTCACATTTTTTTGCTGGAAGATCCCTACTCTCTAGAAAGGACAGTTAGCATGTATGGGGGTACGTGATCTGCAATGATTGATTCATACCCAAATCGGTTGAAAGTGTTTTCCACATGGATGAGTGATTCAGAGAATGCCATGAAAACATTTTCCTAGACCAAAACGCTGCCACCGCCAGCTTGTGTTCTTCCAGCAATGGTTGCAGGATGTTTGTTCTCTGATGTTCCTTACCTGACACACCAAAGTCCATCAACTTCATGAAGCAGAAAAAATGAACCAGTCAACCATCTGCCAATTAGCGAAAGTCAAATTCTGAGACTCTTGTGAAAAGTGAAGCCATTCTTGCCAATGCAACTTGGTTAGCAGAGATGCAGTGACCATCCCTCTGCTCCAGGGCACTGTATGCAGTAGGGTTCACTGAGCTGGTGTATTAAACGCAAGTCTGTTTTCCTCCTGGTTCTTTTTGTGTCAGTACTCCCTCATGCACCTTCATGGCTGACGGTCACCTCTCACATCAATAGCACATGGTGCTCCGCAGTTTCCATGTCTCTAATTCACAACGGCGCCATTTGTCTACTCATGTTACATTTTCCCCACAGCAGCACATGAATAGTTCACAAACTGCGCAGTTTTAGAACTCCCTACACCCTTGGCCCCAAAGCCATTAATCATCCCTTTTTGCAACTGTGATCAATCCCCCCTTTTGCCCATGACAGCAATGAGGGATGTGTGTGCAGATAAGCTATTACATACCTTATATACCCCCCAATCCAGCTCACCCCACATGGCTTGCTTCATGAGCTGCCAACAGTGAAAATAGGAAGTGGTCATAATAATGTGATCCACTTGTCTAAAATCAATATATAGTGACCATCAGCTACATATACAATATCTAAATAAAACTTCTATACAATAATAAGATTGTAGGTGGTCACAATTCTGAAGCATTCGGCTGTATGTGGAGTCCCCATAAACAGGGTCAGCCAATAACACCCTGTGTACCAGCTGCATAACGTCCTATAGCCCACTGACAAGTATTGCATTTGCACCCATGTCTGTCACTTTAGGTTGTTTTATATTATTATATAGAGGGAAAAAGAAGAAGAAATATAACTTAAAAACAATACAATTTTGCTATGTGTCACTATCTTAATGTGCTCATCCATGGGATTGTCTTTCTTGTTATCTGCAGGATATGGAATGAATACCGAATAATAACTAAAAAGTATAGGAGTGAAATACAAAAAGAAAGAAAAACGAAAATGCAAAACCTAAATTTACATGAGGCGAGAAGCTGTTGTACACACACTGTTCTTTGGCTTTAGTTCCTCTAGTTTATATTTTGCTTTCACGTTGCATCCTTTTAGTTTTGTGCCGGACAAAATAAGTTACTGTGTCTTCAGGAGACTATACGTTTTCCCCATAACGCGCTGCAATGGTGACTACCGCTATTCAAAAAATAATAAAACAATAATTCAAAAGTGTCATCGTCAAGGTCAGATGCGGTGCTGTTCAAAGGCAAAAGAATATTCTCTCTTTAGAAGCGATAGCCTGCCAACAGAGGAAAAAACAGCGGCCAGGGAAGCCAAAAAATTACACAATTTTTATGTCCAGCTTTTTGGGACATGGTGAAATGGATGGAACCTCAAAGGGGCTCGACATCCTAGTGGGGTCTCCAAACTATCCTAGGATATAAAGGTGCTGCACCGAGAAAAGAGATCACTCCATTACTAGCTGGTCTGAATACACTTTCCTGTCTTTGTTATCCAAAATGGCAAGTTTTATACCCTTTTGTGTTAGTGAGATAAGAAAACATCACATGGGCATAGTGGTCAGTCTGTGATTGGTTACATCCTTATTTGGGATACAGTGGGCAAAAAAAGTATTTAGTCAGGCACCATTAGTGCAAGTTCTCAAACCTAAAAAGATGAGCGAGGCCTGTAATTGACATCATAGGTCGACCTCAACTATGAGAGACAAAATGAGAAAACAAATCCAGAAAATCACATTGTCTGATTTGGAAAGAATTTATTTGCAAATTATGGTGGAAAATAAGTAATTGGTCACTTACAAATAAACAAGATTTCTGGCTCTCACAGACCTGTAATTCTTCTTTTAGAGGCTCCTTTGCCCTCCGCCATGCACCAGGCTGGTAAGACTGAATCTGCAATAGGCAAGCAGCTTGGTGTGAAGAAATCAACTGTGGAGCAATAATTAGAAAATGGAAGACATACAAGACCACTGATAATCTCCCTCAATCTGGGGCTCCATGCAAGATCTCATCCCGTGGGGTCAAAATGGTCACAAGAACAGTGAGCAAAGATCCCAGAACCACACAGGGGGACCTAGTGAATGACCTGCAGAGAGCTGGGACTAAAGTAACAAAGGCTACCATCAGTAACACACTACACCACCAGGGACTCAGATCCTGCAGTGCCAGACGTGTCCCCCTGCTTAAACCAGTACATGTCCGGGCCCGTCTGAAATTTGCTAGAGAGCATTTGGATGATCCAAAAGAGTATTAGGAGAATGTCATATGGTCAGATGAAACCAAAGTAGAACTGTTCGGTAGAAAGACAACTCGTCGTGTTTGGAGGAGAGAGAATGCTGAGTCGCATCCAAAGAAGACAATACCTACTGTCAAGCATGGGGGTGGCAACATCATGCTTTAGAGCTGTTTCTCTGCAAAGGGACCAGGATGACTGATCCGTGTACATGAAAGAATGAATAGGGCCATGTATCGTGAGATTTTGATTGCAAACCTCCTTCCACCAGCAAGGGCAATGAAGACGATACGTGGCTGGGTCTTTCAGCATCACAATGATCCCAAGCACACCACCAGGGCAATGAAGGATTGGCTTCGTAAGAAGCATTTCAAGGTCCTGGAGTGGCCTAGCCAATCTCCAGATCTCAACCCCATAGAAAACATTTGGAGGGAGTTGAAAGTTACCCATCCATGTTACCCAGCGACAGCCCCAAACCATCACTGTTCTAGAGGAGATCTGCATGGAGGAATGGGCCTACATACCAGCAACAGTGTGTGCCAACCTTGTAAAGATTTACAGGAAGCGTTTGACCTCTGTCATTGCCAACAAAGGATATATAACAAAGTATTGAGATGAACTTTTGTTATTGACCGAATACTTATTTTCCACCATAATTTGCAAATAAATTCTTTCCAAATCAGAAAATGTGATTTTCTGGATTTGTTTTGGTGGCTGACTAAATACTTTTTTTCCCCACTGTATACTCCTTTTAGCTCAGGAATGTTCGAACCTTGGGCGTAGTCCCGGAAAGAGGCTTCATGTTGGATTATACAGCAGTTATCTCTACAAGCATAGTATCATGTAGCAGCCATTTTAGAAACACATTAGAAAAAGTTATACAGGCAGCTTTTATGTGCCGTGTGCAAAGGCATACGTGATGTTATACTAACGAATACATTAAAATGGAGACACAAAGGATCACACATACAACACTTCTGTTCCCATCCACAACAATGGTACCTCCTTGAATAGAATCACTGGGAAGTTAGAGGCAATTTATGATATAACTTTTATTGAATATTCGATAAATCACACCAATGTTTGCAAAAACAATAACTTGACTATAGAATAGATGGTGCAAGGTACAATAAATAATGACAGTGCTATATATTTGTATATACAGGGATGATGTGTACTATCCCTGTTGTACCCTAAATAAGCCCCACTTAAGAACTAAGACCTAGTAGATCCCTATTTCATCCTTATACTCCTGGCAAGTTTCTTCCCAGATTTGAACTGGGATTCATCAGGGTAGAATCTAGATATATAGAATAGGACTTGAAACGGTTGTCCACCTCATTCAGAATAGCTCCTGGGCACAAAGTAAAATAAAAAAGTTAAAGGGAACCTGTCACATAGGTCATGCCCCCCTTGCTGAGGACAGTACAAGCTAGTGACAGACCTGCTGTTTCCAGCGCTGTGCCCCTTATTCTGTAAAATGTTGTAGATTTAGATTATTTAATGCTCAAGTCTGGCAGGTTTCAGCCAGAAAAGAGTCCAGCTTAGGCTATGTTCAGACGGCTTAAATTGAGGCGCATTTCGACACGTATTTGTAGGCGTACTGCGCTCTTAATATGAGCGAAATGCGTCCCAGTCATTACGGTAATCCACAGTTCTCATAGAGAACTGTGGATTACGCCTCCTCTCCCCGCATACGATCGTATTGTACGCGCAGGGAGATAAGTGACATGTCTATGGGTCGGCGGTCTGCCGCAACCCCACCCGCCCCGCGGGAGTATGCGGCGATCGGCACGAGCTCCCAAACACTGGCGTAATTGCGGGGCGTACTGTACGCCCCGCAATTACTCCGTGTGAACATATCCTAATTCATGAGCAGGTGTTAACCCCGCCCACTCAAGGCTAGCCCTGCCCACCTGACAGTTATTCATATGTTTCTACGTATTCAAAGTAATAGGTTAATCAGTGGGGTGGGCAGGTTCCAAATTAAACTGACACATATATGAAATGCTGGACTTTTTACTGGTTGCACACTGCCAGATTTGAGCATTAAATAATCTAAATCTATAACATCTTACAGAATAAGGGACACAGCGCTGGAAACAGCAGGTCTGACACTGGCTTGTTCTGCCCTCGGCAAGGGGGGCATAATCTATGTGACAGGTTCTCTTTAAGGTGTGTTCACACAGCATTTTTGAATGTTTTCGGGTATGTTTTATGTACCGAAAAACGGACCCCAGAACATATTCAGCAATGGTCAGTGTAATTTTTACATTGAAAGCAATGCAAAACATGCATTGTCGTACAGACGATATGTGTTTTACATGCATCTTTTGGATGCATAAAATGGATCCGATCAAAGACATGTCAATTCTTGATCCTTATATGCAGCAGACGCCCTATTTAAAACTATAGGGTGTGTTTCTGCTGCACAGAAAATGCATCCAAACAAGCACCACACTTTGGGTACGTTTGGATATGTTTTACGCAGATTTTTCTGTTTTTCAGATTGGATTGAAAAACGCTGTGTGAACATCCCCTTACACTCTTTTTTAAGTCACCAATTAAAGCGGCGCATGACTACGGTCTTCTATTGAAAAACAGAAACAGACAATACAAGAGCTCCCTAGTGTATTACAACTTGGATATTCAAGAGAGGGAATCTGTGTGTATATTTCTTTCCACTAACCTTGTTCAGTTGTGCAATGGGATGGCACATCTTTCCATAGACATTTTACCGGATTCCGGTGGTATGGATTTTAGAATGACCATAACTTGTCCAACCCATCAAGATCCACTGTACACGTGGACCGGTTCTTTCAGTAGTTAAAAAAAAATAAAATAGGAATGTGCATGCAAGCCCGGGGTCCGATTTGGTTTCAGAAACCGAACCAATACTTGTTTGTGTTAAAGGGATTGTCTCATCTCAAAGTTTCATAGGATGCATGAATGAAATGATGCTGCTTGGCTCTGTCACTTCCTGGTCAAGCTGTCTGTAATTAGCATATGAGCTCTGTGTATTCAGACTTCTCTGTTTATCAGTCTAGATTAGCTAAATTACCTTCTCTGAGGTCCAGAGAAGTTTCTCAGCTAATGTAAACAGTAGAGTAATTAGTCTTTTGTCTGAAAGATCAGATAAAAACAAGCTCTCACTGTCCGGAGTTCTGTGCTGCCCTGACCTGTGTGATGATGTTACTCCCTGCTATCAGATAGAACAAACAGCAGGGGAGGAGAAGTACACAGGTCGGTCACTTGGGAAAATAGAAAGCCCTCAGAATTCAGATTTCTCTGTTGATTAGTCTAGATTAAATAAATTACCTTCTCTGAGGTCTGGAGAAGCTTCTGAGCTAATGTAAACAGTAGAGTAATTAGTGTCTTTTGTCTGAAAGATCAGATGACACACAAGCTCTCACTGTCCAGTGTTCTGTGCTGCCATGACCTGTGTGATGACATCACTCCCTGCTATCAGATAGAACAAACAGCAGGGGGGAAAAGATGGTCACAGGTCGGTTACTTGGGAAACCAGAGAGAACCAGGAAGGTGATAAAATCACTTGTAGCTCCTTAACAAAAAAAGATAACGCAATATATTTGGAAAACGTCTTCATTTAGTGTTCCCTACTTGTTAAAAGCTAATCTTTGTAGCAAGACAACCCTTTTAAGTGCAGACCAGTTATCTCATTCGACAGCTGCATGTTTCGTGGATACCACTGCATCAAGTTCATCATACATAGTAACTAAGTACATAAGATTAAATAGACCTCATATCCGGATGTACATCAAAGCAAGTCACCCCTATCTCACAAAGATTTTCTTTTCCATCATAACCCCGTATAATCAACGAATATACTTTACCTTTCACTTTCTTGAATATATATATAAGAGTAATATTTAATGTTTTGCATTGTTGATTGTATGACAAGATTTATCTGAAGGAAAGACTTTGTGATATTTATCACTACTGCATTATTGGTCCATTTTGTATTCACATTATATGGTGTTGTATTCCTTGACCATTTTTTCTGCAGCTCAGCTATTATTTTATATGTGTCATAGCTATAGATATAAACCTACAACTGTCTGGCGCTCAGATGTATAACAATATGGATCTTGTTACTGGCTTCTGTTGCATTATACAACATTAATATGATGCATGATATAGTTGTCTTATCTTCAATAAAAACATTATGAATGTACAAGAATAATATTTAATCTAGTGGTCTTTTTTAATATCATTACCAATTGTTTTGTGCTATGCATGAAACGCATAGTTATTTTATTATGTTTTTTTTATTGAACGAGACAACTGGTTTACACTTAATACCAAGACGTATTGGTCTAGTTTCTGAAGACTCTCTCTCAGGTCTCTCTCGGCCAGCCGATGCTGGCTTACTCTGACAGGGTGAGGGACGGCTTTATCAAGTTCTATCTACTCTTTATGATGTCCAAGTACAACTAAAATTGATAGGTATACATCATACCTTCCACATTTGTTCTGACCATTTGACAACTGTGAGTATTCCTACTTTGATTGCAGCATATCAGGTACTTGTTTTTTCCTGACATGTGGTATTTGATATTGACTAACTGTTTTCACTTTGGCCCTTTTTTGGTCTCCTTTTCTGCATTGTCCCCTGATGCAATTACTTTAAATTGGTTGGATAATCGAAACATGTTGTGATGGGACCATAGGGTTAGTTTAGGGCGAGCCTTTGTAGGGTCAGGTCACTGACAGGGGAGCCCTTATCGGGGCGATTTTCCTGGTTTTTGTAGGTTAGGGCATAATATCCCCCCCACTTTTAGGGCCACATAGGACTGTATTTCATTTGTTATGAGTCCCTCTCTATGTTAGATATCCCTATCAGGGTTTTTTGATATTGAGATGTTTGTGGGTTTCATTGTGTCTTTTAAAAAAAAAATTCTATTAAAAGTTATGTTTTATGACCAATATTTCTCATTTGGGTACTGTTAATGTCTTTGGTCTAGAGGTATATTTTTTTCCAAACCTGGCCCATTTGTTGGTGGATTTTATACATCTAGTTTCTGAAGCCAAGTCTGCTTGCATACACATTTTGCTGCGGTTTTCTGTATGACATCATGTCACTACCGAATGGGAATGTCACCGATGCGACTGCTTATTGGCTGCAGTGGTCACGTGCCCCTAACTTACAAACACAATCCAATATCAGCAGCACACTACTAGCATTAAAAAGGCACATAGGAATTTTTGGAAAAGCATATCTGCTACTTAGAATACATAACAATTTTGAGGTTCTTAGTTCACATTTTTGATCAAAACTGCTTAAGCCCACCTGCCAACCAGTAAAGGGACCTCAATACAGATGGGAACCTACTCTATTTACAGTATACCTCTCTTGGTGCCTGTTGAAACCTCCACATTTCAGGGAGTGAAGGCCCCAGCTACAAGTTACTCTGCATTGATTTAAAAGCCTGTGCAGGTGGCTGGAGTGCAGAAAAAACAAACAGGGGGCAGCTACTCCCCCATACTAACAGTCTAGAAAACAATATTTGGTCTGCACAGCCAAAAACCTTTTTTGAAAAAAAAAAATGAGCCTTGGTGCACACTGGGGTGGCAGTAACATACAAACACAATCCAATATCAGCAGCACACTACTGGCACTAAAACACTATGAAAAGGAGCATTCGTGCCTCTAATTTATGTCACCCATCAGAGCTGTTTACTTCCAAACTGTAATGTAAATTAGGGGCATGTGACAGCTGCAGCCAATTAGCATGTGTGACAGCACATTAACAGAACACTGGGGAGGTGGAACTGGAGAAAGGTGAGTATAACTTTTTTTTTGAATGGTCACTATTAAACAAAAGCATCACAAGGTTACGACCAAGAAATGAGATAACTAATCTCCTCTCCACCTTTTACCACACATTCTCTAGTCATTGGGACCAGTGTAGAGAGGTGTGTAGTGAGACTGGTGAACTCCAAACAACAACAACTAGCAGCATAATAAATACACCTGCTTTCACATGAGAAAACAATATGAAGAGTATCAGTAAAACAACTCACTACTAACTGATTTATCCACAGACATCGGTAAAACAAAGTCAGGTGCACGGTTTGATGGATATGCAAATATGTCTATTCCAGGAACAGAAGAATAATAATGATGATAAGTGGACCTAGTTTACTGTCCCTATGCTATCCATCAATGTCCCTAACACTGAAACTTCTTCAGCTGATGTCAACAACTTTCCCTCAAATATGTCCACATGCTAACTACTGACCCTAATAGAGCAAGTGGCTTATGACCCAGCAATACCTGAGCAGGGCCCAAGAGAACCTAGGCAAAAAACAAATCTACATTTCTTAAAGATCTTGCAAAAACAAGTCACATTGCAATATGTGTCCATTAACAATGTCCTACCTATTCTGAGATTTCCCCTCTTGTATGGGCTGCATCAGTTCCTCAGGTTGCTATAGCTACAGATGTTTGATCTCTCCTGATAGGCTGCCAGCAATAGTTGCTATAGCTACAGACCTGGCTTCTACTGCAGCCTAGTGGAAGCCAGTAAACACGCCCCTGAATTCAAAGTGAGTGAAACCAAGAAAACAGAACTGAGGGGAGATGAATCAATGTAGTGAGACAACCCCTTTAAGAGCTACAAAACTAGACCAACAAGACTTAGAGAAGAAACAATTTACTTCAGTGTAACACAACTGACTGACACTAGCCAGAGCAATCAAACACAACAGTATTAGATAGGATCCAAACTTATACTTTGCACAGAGCGCCCTATTCAGCTGAGCTTCATAGACCCCTTAACAAGTTCAGGTGCACAAACCCAGGTCAGCTGATTAGAGGATCCTTAGAGTATGTTCACACGGCGCCTTTGCGGGGCATATTTCGGCATGTAATTACGCTTCAATATGCCCGAAGTATGCCCCACAAATACGGTAATTCATAGCTCTCATTGAGAGCTATGATCACTTGTCATTTTCCCTGACACGTGTTACATGCGGGGAGTAAGAACTGATGTGTCTTTACTTCCCGATGCTTACGCATACTTCTAAAGGACGCGGCTATATGACGCCAAGACGCCGTGTGAACCTACCCTCAGCAGTTGCCAGGCCACCACTGCCAACAAACACAGAGAACAAGCACAAACTCCTCCTGACCTAATTAGCAAGAGAGGATGGAATGGCAGGTGGCTGGAATTCTCCCAGTAAGCATTGGGCGTTCTCTATGTGTGAGACAGAGACAAATCCCTTTAATTCCTGCCTCTATGTCTGTAGATCAGTGTGAACATACAATAAGATGCTTAATTTGTTCTATATTGTAATAAAACACCAATGGACTTACCCGTTATGTCATGCTCTTTGAAAGACTCATTGTAGAGCTGATACTGGTTTGGACAATGCTTCTTAAGCCACTTGCATACATCATGTTGAGTCCAGAACGCTACAGGCTTGGTCCCTTTATTATTGGGCTGAAAAATAAAAGGACACACAATAAGACTTTTGGTTTAACAACGTGCCATTTAAGCAAGCAAGAATTTGACTGTAATGCCCATTACTATGTCTCCACCATAACATCAGCTGTTTACTAACCAGTTATTAGCCTTGGCATGCACATTCACACACCTTACAACTTAGGGGCCGTTCACACGGCACAGTACAGAGACCAGTTGGAAATCCCGACCAGTATCTGCACTGATTTTGTGCTGTGCACACGGCCGCAATACCTGAGCAGGGCCCAAGAGAACCTTGGCGAAAAACAAAACTACATTTCTTAAGAGCTACAAAGTCCAAAACTAGACCAACAAGACTGAGAGAAGAAACAATTTACTTCGGTGTAACACAACTGACCGGTTTGCGGAGAAAAGTCCTTCCCCTTCACATAGACATAGTCATCTTCCGTCTGAAAACCGGTCGGAAGAATGAACATGTTCTATATTTTTCGGACCACCGGCGGTCTGAAAAACCACTGGGCGAAAAACCCGTGCAGTGGGGACTGCTGCGCAGGTTTTCCATAGAGGCGCTTTTTAAAAGTTTTCACCTGGTTTGCAGACGGTTTTCAAAACCGAAAACCATCTGAAAAAACAGGTAAAAACCCGTGTTGTGGGGACAAGGCCTTACTCTTATTAAATATCCGGTGAGGGTACCTGAAAATAAGCAACTTTGACCAATGCAATAAAAAATATAGCACTTGGCTGCAGTGTCCCATGTAAAACCAGGAACAGATGATGAAAGGGTTGCCTCTCCTAAAGGTATGTTCACAGCGTATCTTTCCCACACAAACAAATCTGCATTTAATCTGTATACAATCTGTAACCAATAGATTTCAATGAGAATCCGCATTGTTCTCGTTTTCACGTCTATGGGCGACGTTTCCCAACACGCCAACACCAGTTTTTTGGTCTATGTTGCGCTTAAACCGCTTTTGACACCATATTTTGGATGTAAATGAACTGTCGTACACCAAAACTATGCGCTTTATATGCAGGGACAGACACATTGTAATGCACCTAAAACTGATGCGCTGTGCGCCTCCATAATGAAATGCGCCTATTTAGGCGCACAGTACATCATTACAAGTGTATATGTGTTAGGCGCATTTCACATTTTACAAATGTGTTAGGCGCATTACAAGTATGTGTTAGGCGCATTTCATATACTTGTAATGATAAGCTATGCGCCTCTGTGCCTGATGTGCCTTGATAGGGGCATTACATACGCTTCTAATGATATGCTATGTGCCGTGAATTGAACTAATCGCGGCACAAAACATTTCATTGGTAGAGTATGTAATGCCCCTATCGAGGCACATCGCGCACGGAGGCGCATAGCTTATCATTACAAGTATATGAAATGCGCCTAACACATACTTGTAATGCGCCTAACACATACTTGTAAAATGTGAAATGCGCCTAACACATATACACTTGTAATGATGTGCTATGCGCCTCAAGAGGCGCATTGCTTTATGAAGGCGCACAGTGCATAATTTTTAGGCGCATTACATTTACTATTCAAGGTATACCTGACGCCGGATTTTTATAGGGTCGGACCTATTGGCGCACTTTACACTTATTTAATGCGCCTAAAAACTGACGTAGCACCGCCAATTTCCAGACATTTTGCCCTATGTGTCCAAGTAATGAGCATTATTTTCAAGCGTTTCTACTTCAATGTAACCTGTATTTTTTCCATTAAAATTAATGGAACTCTGCATGCAATGCATGTGTCTTTATTTTCACTGCATACAGAATTCACACCTAGATTTCTGTGCAGACCAAAAATATTCCCTTTAAACAACCCCTTTAACTGAATACTGCACATGAGAGATTTTGTCTTTTTGTACCAGAGTTTCTCTTTAAGTAGACAGAATATGTCACACTTCTGAGTGAAGAGAGCTGGCATGATGTGAGCATATTCAATATTCAGGTGGCGCTAGGTTCATTAGTGAACTATATTTAAATATATTCAAAGATTTTTGACTTCCTAGTAGAACTACATCTGTTCTATTTCGGGCACAAAGCCACCGAGGAATCTGCACAGAAAAATATGTTCTTAGTTATGGAATTCAAACAAAAACAGCATCAGTGTGAAACCAGAAAACAACAAGATAAAAAAAAAAAAACTTCAAACGAAGAGCCAGCCAGTCGAAGCGGGGAATTAAAGCTGTATAATGTGTATTTTCATTCCATCATGAGTTCAGTTCTGACAGCTGGGAGGGAAAACGTCAATGTCCACTTGAATTGCTAATATACTAGGTTCAAGGAAAAATTTCAAACTTTGAAACTATTCATTTTTAAAGAGAAGCAGGAGGCTGGTCAGCTTCTTGTATGAATCTAACTGGTATATAGGAAAGTGAGCAAAGAGAGATCCCCCAGGAGGGAGTAATCCTTCTTGTCCATTATGTTGATAGGGAGCTACTGCAAAGAGGCAGAAGACCAAGCGACCCAACCAAAGACAGTCCCTGTTCATATAGCTCCCTCCTAGGAGAACAGAGGGAAAGATACATTGATAGATATAAATATAAAAAATATAAATATATATATATATATATATATATATATATATATATATATATATATAAATATATATAATAACAAATATATGTATATAAACAAATATATATAATATATATATATATAAATATATAATATATATATATATATATATATATATAATAAAGATGATCAATATGATATGGATAATCAGATATTAGATAGATTGATAGCTAGATAGATATGAAATAGAAGGATAGATAGATATGATAGATATTGTAGTTAGAAAGATATGAGACAGGTACAGATGATATAGATAGATAGATGATAGACAAATACAATTTTTATATATATATATATATATATAATATATATATATAATATATATATATATATATATATAATATATATATACATATGTTATGATACACTGGTAATTTTGCAAGTTTTCGCTACCTACAAGGAATGGAGAGGTCTGTCATTTTTATCATAGGTTCACTTCAACTGGGAGAGACAGAATCTAAAAACAAATTCAGATTATCATATTGTATGATTTTTAAAAAATGTACTTGCATTGTATTGCTTGAAATAAGTATTTGATCACCTACCAACCAGCAAGAATTCTGGCTCAAACACACCTGTTAGTTTTTCTTTAAGAAGCCCTTCTACTCTGCACTCATTAGCTGTATTAGTTGTACCTGTTTGAACTCATTAGTCATTACTTGGATAAAAGACACCTGTCCACACACTCAATCACATTACAACCTCTCCTCCATGGCCAAGATCAAAGAGCTGTCTAAGGACACCAGGAACAAAATTGTAGACTTGCACAATGCTGGAATGGGCTACAGGACACTAGACAAGCCCATCTCCATAGGTTTTAAATCAGTGCAAGATATTTAGTAGCTAGTCCTTTTCACTCCCTAAGGTGTTGAAGTCTGAACAGGCTCCAAGAGAGGTAACGTTTTAGTGTTAGGACTCACCTGTGCTGGGATCCCCTTTTAGGCAATTGAGAGGTGAGCTTAAACACTTTTGATCAAAATTGTGAACTAAGAACCCCAAATTTTCCTATATCCTTAATGCATTTTTCAAAAATTCCTGTATGCCTTTGACGTTTTCTTAGCTGATAGTGTGCCGCTGACATTTGGAATAGATGTATGTTATTGCCTCGCCAGTGTGCACCTATACTTATTTTTTTTCAAAAAATGTTTTTGGATGTGCATAGCCAAACAGTGTTTTTTTGGACCCTAGACAAGCAGCTTGGAGAGAAGACAACAACTGTTGGCGCAATTATTAGGAAATGGAAGGAACACAAGATGACTGTCAATCTTCCTCGGTCTGGAGCTCCATACAAGATCTCGCCTCGTGGAGTAAGAATGATTCTGAGAAAGGTCAGGAATCATCCCAGAACTACATGGGATGATCTGGTCAATGACCTGAATAGAACTTGGTCAAAGATTACCGTTAGTAACACACTATGCCATCATGAATTAAAATCCTGCAGGGTATGCAAGGTCCCTCTGCTCAAGCCAGCACATGTCCAGGCCCATTTTAGGATCACCAATGACCATCTGGATGTTCCAGAAAAGGTGGGAGAAGGTCATGTGGTAAGATGAGACCAAAATATAACTTTTTTATATCAACTCCACTCGTCATGTTTGGAGCAAGAAAAAGGATGAGTATAACCCCAAGAACACTGTCCCAATCGTTGAGGTGGAAACATCATACTTTAGGGCTGCTTTTCTGCAAAGGGGACAGAGCGACTGCACCATATTGAAGGGAGGATGGATGGGGTCGTGTATAGCAAGATTTTGGCCAACAACCTTCTTCCTTTAGTAAAACCATTGAAGATGGGTTGTGGCTGAGTCTTCTAGCAGGACAATGACTCTAAACACACAGACAGGACAACTAAGCAGTGGCTGCATAAGAAGCATTTCAAGGTCCTGGAGTGGCCTAGTCAGTGTGAACCCAGCCAAAAATCTTTGGAAGGAGCTGAATCTTTATGTAGCCCAGCAGCAGCCTTGAAACCTCAAAGATCTGGAGTAGATCTGAGTGGAGGAATGGACCAAAACCCCTGCTACAGTGTGCAAACTTGGTCAAGAACTACAGGAAACGTCTGATCTCTGCATTTGCAAAGAAAGATTTCTTTACCAAATATTAAGTTCTGTTTTTTTTATTGTATCAAATAATTATTTCATGCAATAAAATGCAAACTAATTATTTAAAAATCATACAATTTTCTGTTTTTTTCTTTCAGATTCTGTTTTTACTGACCTCTCCATTCTTCGTAGGTGGGAAAACTTACAAAACCACCAGTGTATCAAATACTTAATTTCCCCATTGTGTACAGATAGATGGATAAATATGAGACGGATAACATATAAATATATATGAGAGAGATGCAATATAGATAGATATTTCCTATTTATTTTTTACCAACGCCTGTTTCTATCTATTTCTCTATTTATTCATAGTCATCACTCTTTTCTTCCCCAATCACGTAACTTATATCACTGTTATACCATCTATATCACCACAGGCATTATAAGTCAGACTCTTGTCTGCAGAGGTTTTACTGGTCTTTGCATACTGAAATATGATCAAGCAAATAGTAGATACCTCAACACCTCGTCAACTCTGCAGCTTGTAAGGTCGTCATTAGGGGCATCAGTGACCCAAGTTGTTGAGGTTTCTGAGGTCTACTATACATAGGACGGCAAAACATCTGCAGATTGAAGTAGTTGTGGTCGAAAGTCAAGGCTTGGACGAAATAGCACAAGAACACATCATCGCAGTTAAGACAAACAAGGAGAAATCTATGACACCTGAAATGTGACCTTAAAGGGTTTGTCCAGGTCTTTGTTTTCAATAAATATAATATTAAATAAATAATATTAATAAAAAATATATACTCACCACTGTCATTCCAGCGCTGACGCTGCCAGCATCTCCCCATTTTCTTTTTAAATTTCCAGTTACCGATACATTTTGATGACAGATGACAATAATGTGTGTTGGGCGGCCGTCAACAGTATCTTTGCCATAGAGTGAGCTTAATAGGAGGATAGGTAGGCTGTCTACAGAGCCAAAAGATCTGGCTTCACAAGAAGCTCTAGTTATTTCAACATATACAAAGCACAGCACCCCCGGTTATGGGGTTTGGTGCCCGGGAAGGGGTATTTTAGCCATTGTCGAAGTAAGAAAAATTTCAGGCCCCCACCCGTTTTGCATTTCAAGTTAATTATATTTTACCATTTGTACAAATAAAAAGCCAACAATTCAAGTATTTGGGGTTTTTGTGGTAAAGGCGTGCGGGAAAATTTATGTTGTGAGTTTCGTCGTTGCAACCTTTAAATACAGATTTGTTTGGGTAGGTGACAAGAAAGGAATTCGGGCACCCTTGGGAAAATGATGTGGTGGTAGCAGATATGAAAACAATTAGGGGTATAAGGTATAAACCCCTGGCATGAAGCCTCACAAACTTAAAGGGGTTGTCTCACTACAAAGATTTCTTTTTTGCCTACCTATTCAAAAAAACCCCCTGATGGGCTGCATCAGCCCCTAGGTTGCTAAAAGCTACAGACCTTTTTTATCACTCCTGGGACTGCCCCCGCTGGTCGCTAAAATTACAGCCTGGTGTCCCTCAGCACCCATCACTGCAGGTCAGTAGAGCTAGTAAAGCGTAAACATTAATTCAAAATGAACTGAGAAAACAGAATGGGAAAAAGAATCAAAAGAGTAAACAACCCCTTTAAGAGCACAAAATGCTTGCAAAGAGGAATTCGAGAGGCAGGACAACCCCTACAATTTTTTTTATCTCTGTCTTAAAAGTGATCTTAGTTAAGGTGTAAGGACCCAAAACACAACATAATTCAAATCAAGACCTTCCGGGATTCGTTACCAAAATAACCAATACTTTTTTAGAACAGTAAATTTGTACACGCTCCCAAAAATTTGATTACCACTATGACATCGGAGCTTTCCGGCTCCCTTTAGGAGCAATGGCTGGGTTCATTTTTTAAATGAAGGGGAACATCAGGAGGATAGAGCAGCAGAAGAAGTCATTGCCATTAAAGGGGGTGAGAGGGGGGGGCTGTATCCCCGTTAATGGCAAAAGAGAATAGATCTTAGGGCCCCCGCAAACGGGGGTATAAGCCTTGCCAGGGGGGGGTTTAAGGGCGAATGTCCAAAAGTGGTGCCCTTTCCCATTTGAATGGGAATAAAGTATCGTACCCTCGAAATGTATTTCCTAATTTTTTGCGCTTTTTTGTGAGTGTTGATTTGCGTTTGTCGGAAGTTTTAGAGTTGTCCCTTTTTCTTTTTTTTTTCTTTTCTTAAACAATTTTTTATTTGCAAGACAAATTTAAAAAAGAAAGTCATCATTCCTAATAGAAACCTAATTGCATCCCATGAATACTACATTTTGTATGATAGAAGTTTGAAAAAATGCCTTGTCTTTAATTTTTAAATGTGAATAAAAAAATAAGGAAAAACATCTAATAAATGAAATTAAAAAAAATTTAAACATCCTTTAGTCCCTTTTTGGTATTACTAAGGGCACTATTGCGCTAATAGAAAAAACCCCCCTGATTATCCACTGGCCAAAATGGGGAAAATGGGGAACAAAAAAAAATGTAAAACCCCATTACTTCTTCCAACCCCTATCTTTAACTTCTAATTTTCCCGTTACCTCAAGTTTCCCTTTTTATAGTAAGAAGTATATTCAAAAGGTTTTATAAACTTGGTCAATCCTGGGCGGTGAAGGGAAATTCATAAATTCCCCACTTTTAAAAATTTTTTTAAATTTAGCCTCTTTGGATCTTTCTGTATCCAATTTATCAAGAAGAAAAAATTTTCTCAAAGTTTGAAACCTCCCCATATCTGGGAAATTTCTTGCAACCCGTGCCCCTTAAAATGCACTTTTAGCTACCAAAAAGGGTAGACGTTGTACCTTTTTTGGTTTTATGTGTTTCTTGGGGCGCCTGTTTGGATGTTCCCGGGTTGTATACTTCAAAATTAGGGAATTTATTGTTCTACCCTTTTTTTAAAGGAAGTAGGTTTTTTTTTGGAGCGCTGTTGTCTTTTGGGCGCATGTATGGGTTGGGCCGCTGCTTGTACGCCCCTTTTTGGCTCCCTCGAATTTTTGTCATAATTGCTTTTGGGGGCGCATTCGTAAGTTAGGGACATTTGGCATTTGAGCAGAGTTGGGAGCAACATTTAACATCAGAGCGCACACAGTAGGAGCATGATATACAATTTCAACCAGCAGCCAGAAATAAGTACAGGATGACGTTCTGCAATGAACCCCGGAGCAATAAATAAAAAGGGGGCGCATTTGCACAGTGCCAAGTAATGTACTCACATTTTCGCACACATCATTGCGCAGGACTTGTCGTTCATGAATGACGAAAGTTCGGACAATGCAAATCTAAAAAAAAAGGCGCACAATCATGCACGACAAAATGCCGCGATGCGCCTAAAAGCACACATAGAAAACAGCCGACATTGTAAGCCCCATTCAAATGTGGCGCACATGTACAGCTAAAATAGGCGCATACAGCCACACAAAAGATGGCGTACAATACGCCGACAACCACCGTATACTTGGAGTACACTACAAAATCGGGAGACACATACCCCAAAAAAACAACGTTGGCGTGTTGGGACATGTCGCCCTAAGTAGACGGCTTGGGCTTGCTGCAGCAGGAGTCCTACTAGGTCGATACCCATGACACGACTTGCTTGTGGTGCCGGTCGAAGTGCAGAGTGGTACAAGATCGTAGAGAAAACTCATAGTCGGGGACAGGTAGGAAGGTCAGGACAGGCAGCAAAGGTTCGTGGTCAAGGAACGGAGGCAAATGGTACAGTACACGGTATAACTAGGAAACAACCTGGGAACGCTTTCTTGCATGGTAATATTGATCCAGCAAAGGGATAGAGGAAGAGGCAGAGTTAAGTAGGGTCAGCTCCCCGCTATGACCAATCACTCGCATGCTGACTCTATGAATCTAGCAGAGCTGCTTCACGCGAACCCTAGGAGACAGGGCCCGTGCGACAACCCACAGGCAGAGAACGGGGAGCCAGGTGAGGCGAGTAGCTGGCGGGGGCACGCGTAACACCACTGCATGCCTCCATCAAAAGTATGTATCCAGAAGACCTCTGGCACAAACGCAGTGTGAACCAAGAATTAGAGAGGTTCTTAACATATGTGATACATATACACAGTTTAGTTTTACTTGATTAGGCATGGGCCAGGCTACTGAAAAACACCATTTTTATCACATTCATCATGCTTGCTTTTCATAAGGAATCAAGAGGCCAAACAAAAGTAAATATCTATATTTGTCTAGGCTCATGACCAATTTGGACTGAGTCTCCTGAGAAGTGCACCATTGGGATTATAGAAGATCCCTAGGAGCTTGGATTAAACTTCAATGTATCCTTCATGTTGAGGCATAGCATATTGGAGCGTTTGGAGAACAAGCTAAAAGTCATCAATAGAAGTCACAGAATTAGGAATATGATCTATGCTATTATCCAGATATGGATATTTTTCCTCTACATAGACTGTACAGTAATAGAACATAGATATCATCAAGTCATTAACCTCCATTGTTCTAGGTGATGCCACCAGGGTACAGGAACCTACCAATTAAAAACCCATTTGATCTACAGAGTTTAGGATTATCATTGGTTTGAAACTATCCCACTAAGAACGATGGTGAAATATCTAAGGTTATTTTGCGTAGGATTAAAATGATCAAGCTGTGCAAAATCATTGGTCTTTAAGAAAAAAAGAATAATGATAATTATATTGAGGTTGGACATAACAAGAGACGTAATAAACTAGTATTTGTAGCCTTGGAAATACTTCAAGATTCAAGAGAAACTGCAAAAGAAAAGATGTAAGTGGGCAATTTTTCCAGTCAGAGCAGAAATGCCCACAGTCATTTAACCTGTGTGCTGCTAAATTTTCTTTTTTCGAGAAAATAGAAATCAATAGATTATATGAGCAGCCGTGACTTTAGGTAATACCAATAAATAAATTGTAATTGTGTATTTGCACGGTTCTTAAAAGAAACATAAACTAAATCAATATGGGGTTCTCAGCGAATGGAATTTTCTCACAGGGCACAAAATAGTTTGCAAATTATTATAACTGTTTTTTAGATCTTGTTCTGTAGGAGCAAAAGCTGACACCACAACATGCAGATTTGAGAGGTATTTCAGCTGTAAGCTCTATCTGATGGAGTTCTTTAAAGGGATATTCCCATTTCAGACATTTATGACGTATTGACAGGACATGCCAGAAGCGTCTGATAATCCATCTCAACAACAGGGGTCCTATTACCCCCACATCTTTCTTGTGCTGTGGCTGCACAGAATGGGGAGGTGGTATGCACAGCTATCCTCATTCACTTCACTAAGTAGAGCCAAATAAGTGTGCTTGGCCATACTTGTAACTCATAACCTGTAAAAAGTCGACTATCATGGGGTATTGTTGTATAGTGTGGGGTATGGAGAGATATTAGTGAACACCGGTTTTGTGTTTCTCAATAATCCACATATCACTAATTATTGGTTGGTATTTTACTCTCTATATTTATCCCAGTAAACTTTACATTCCTTTCAGTTATTAGCCGATAGGAGGATAATACAGGGATTGGTAGAGGAGAGTTCTGTGGGGTCGCCCTTTTTGGGGCGGGTTCTCTGCTAAGGGACAGAAATAGGGGATCTGGAGAGGGAGAGAGATAGGGTATATGTATACCGCCTGCCCTTTAACTATTGTGGATCCTAAAGTCTAATGTTTGTCTTTTGTGTGGATTTTGACTATGATAGTCGACTTTTTAAAGGATATGATTAAAAGTTAGATTTTAAAAGGGAATTTTTTAATTTTTTGGTATATATTGACTTGTGTATTTTGCTCATTTATATCTGGAAGTTTTTTATTAATACTCATAACTCACCTTAAAATGAACGTAGAGTGCCGCGCATGCGCAGCCAATTTTCCATTCTGGGTGGTCATGGCAGAAGCAAGCACGGAGGGCAAGGGGATCCTGCTTGTTGAGGTGGAACCCACACATATTTATGGCATATTGACGGGACATGCCAGAACTGGCAGATGATCTCAGGAACAGGGGTTTCCTTACCCCCACTCCTTGTTTGTGCCAGAGTTGCACAGAACTCAAAGGTGGCATGCACAGCTGTCAACATTCATTTCAATGGGAGTTCTAAGTACAGCCATTAAGTGTGCTTGGACATATTTGGAATTCCCATTCAAATGAAGAGAGAGAGCTGTGCATGTGCAATCAACTTTCCGTTCTGTACAACCACGGCACAAGAGTGAATGGGGGTTAAGGGGATTGTTGAGGTGGGACCCGCACCCGATTGTTGAGGTATGGCTTGCCAAGCAGGCTGGCACTCCAACATATGTCACATGGACCATATGAGTTCTGTCCAACACTGGCCTCATCCAACTTTATTATCAGGCACAGGATACAGCAAACAGAATGAAAACATAAACAAAACCCTGGTCATCCGGCCACTAACGTCACATTGGTGACTCCCTCTCTAACCGTGGTCTTGGCCTACTGCCAACGCAACAAACACTTTTACCAGCCACTGTTGGGTCTGGTTCCTGAGATCAGCCACCTGCTTGCCACAAGTCTGGGGGTAAGAGTCCTCTCCTCTTCTCTTCTGGTGCTCCAGCTCCTGGCAGCAAACCACGGCACCAGATTACCTGGAGTACCCGGCTTTTTATAGGACTCCAGGCAGGGGCGTAGCTAAAGAATCATGGGCCCAGGTGTAAAGCTTCAGCTTGGGCCCCTCTGCCCCCAGACACCATCTGTGGACCATTACTTTTCAAAAACAAGTTCCCTACTTGACGTGACAGATGTGCTGCAGAAAGTGATTAATGTCCAGTAGAAGAAAATTCATTTAAAATGGGGCCAGGCTGCAGAAAGAAAGAAATTCAACTTATACAGCAAAAGCGTCTGTTCCCTCTTGCTTCAACCCCCCAAAAAATGTTGCGGGGTGAGCAGGAAAAAAATGCAATTGTGCCTTATGTTTTATGGGTTAAGTTTTTGTTGGAGTTTACACTGATCAGTTTAATTGAAATTTATCTGTACAGTATTCTGTGGGTCACTATGTATACAAGGGCTACATTATCACCACCGCATAGTGACTAATACCATCATAATATTACTGATCATATCAATGTACCAAGACCAATATTACCAATAACAGTAATATACAAGAACCAAATAATGCCCTTACATATCATTATTATATAGCTACTAATCCCATCATACTGTCACTGACCAAATCAATATATCAAGACCAATAATACCAATAACAACCAAATATGCAAAGACCAAATAATACCGCCACACCATGACCACATATCTCCACCATAAAGATATTGAATAAAACAATTGTACAGTTACTGAATATAAACCATTACACTAAGACCACTAACACCGCCATACAGTGACCATATAGTGGTAGATAGCAGCTGTACACAGGAGCTGTGCAGCCATATAAGTTATTACAGTACAGTTACATTTAGTGACTCACAGGAGACATCTTATCTGATGAGAGTTTTTCTCATTCCCTTTTCTTTCTTCATCCGGTCTAGACTTGTTGAAGACTTCTTCAAGTTGTTCCTGCAGAATAGGTAGCAATATAGGGCCCCCTTGGAGATAGATAGTTATAAATGGTCCTCTTTAGTAGGCAGATATATGTGGCCGTCCAGTAGGTAGGTAAGTATGTAGGGCCTGCTTCCCAGGTAGTTAGGTAGGTATATAGGGTCTTCCCCCGAGGTAGTTACGTAGGGATATAGGTCCTATCCCTAAGGAAGTAATTGGGTATATAGGGCCTGCCCCCCATTAGTTATGTAGGTATATAGCGATTGCCACCCAGGTAGTTAGGAAGGTATATAAGGCTCGTCCCCACGTAGTTAGGTAGGTATATAGGGCCTTCCACTGGTAGTTAGGTAGGTATATAGGGCTTTCCCCCATGTAGTTAGGTAGTTATATAGCAACTGCCCCCCACGTAGTTAGGTAGGTATATAGGGCCTACCCTAGGCAGTTAGGCAGGTATATAGGGCCTTCCACTCAGGTAGTTAGGTAGCTATATAGCACCTGCCCCTCAGGTATTTAGATAGGTATATAAGACATGCCCCCACATAGTTATGTAGGTATATAGTGCCTCCCCGCAGGTAGTTAGGCAGGTATATAGGGTCTTCCACCTAGGTAGTTAGTTAGGTAGGTATATAGGGCTTTTCCCTCCAGGTGGGTAGTTAGGTAGGTATATAGGGATTTTCCCACCAGGTAGTTAGGTAACTGTATATAGGGCTTTTCTCCCCAGGTAGGTAGTTAGGCAGCTGCATATTGGGCTCTTCCCCCCAGGTAGGTAGTTAGGTAACTGTATACTGGACTTTTCCCCCAGGTAGGTAGTTAGGTAGCTGTTTATAGGGCTTTTCCCCAGGAAGGTAGTTAGGTAGCTGTATATAGGGCTTTTCCTCCTAGGAAGGTAGTTAGGTAAGTATACTGGGCCCCCTATGTAAAAACAAAATAAATAAAATAATAATACTCACCTCTCCCATGTTCGCCTGCTGAACTCCTCTTTGAATCCAGAGCAGGCGGAGTGACATCATCACACCGCATACTCCAGGACACCACTTTCAGCATCTACTAGACCCTAGCCTAGATGACTTCATTACATTGTGCTCCAGGAGGCTGGTTGGGATAGATGTATTCTGGCTGTTCTACCTTAGCCACCGCCAGCAGATCGCTGCCTCGCTGGGTCACTTACAGTGTGTGTTGAGAGGGGCCAGCGGACCCCAATGTCATAGGGGCCTGATCACAAGTGTGACCACTGCGACCCTTGTAGCTACGTCACTGCCTTCAGGGATCTGCCAAACGCTTGTCCTGGACCACGGGGAGTAGGCATCTACCCAAAATTTTGCCTACTCCCAATAAGAGCCGTCCCGGATTGGCTGAAACAGCCACACTACCTATAGACAGCTGCCAACTGTTTATTGTGGCTGATAATCTACATGATTGACTACTACCCCACCAAGGGCCCTTTGGGTGCATGTTGTGGCGGGTACCTGTTTTTGCTCCATTAGTGGCAGAAACAACACCACCTGAGGGCTTTGCCAAATTTATATATTACCGATATACTCGAGATAAGCCATTTTTTTTCAGCACATAAATGTCGAAAACCCACCCTCGGTTTAAACTCGAGTCACTGTGGGCACTGGGGCGCTGCGATGGCCCGAGGCCGCAGGGAAGCTTCAGCTTATGCGTCTCCTCAGAGAGGCATATAATGACAGCCAGTCAGTGACGCGGGGGCACGCGATGGCCCGTGCTGTCAGCAATCTCTTCCCCTACATGCGACTCCCCCCGGAGCGCCACAGTGAGGAGATACACTGGGAAACACAGAGCGACCCTCCGGCTCCGCATGGATCCGGCGCTACAGACTCGCGGGCGGTCTGGGGCCCCGGGACAGGGAGGGTGTCGTCACCGCGTGCCGGCCTGATGACTCAGGCCCTGTGTGGGAAAACGGAAGCCCGCGCCGGGAGGCCAGAGCGGGAGTGGGGCGGGAGGGAATGGAGCAGCGGGGGGCCAGTAAATGTTTTTTTTTTGTTTTTAAACGATGCCTACACCTGCCTATATGCCATACCCGCCTAGACTACCTATAAGCCTACCTATACCTGCCTAGTAGCCCAACTGCCTATATGCCCATACCCGCAGGGGACTACCTTAAGCCTTCCTAACATCCTTTGACTTCATACCCGCCTAACCGCCAGTATCCTTACCTGCCCCGTCTGCCTATACCTGCTTATCTACCTTAAGCCTCCTATACCTGCCTAGTACTGCCTATACCTGCT